>DWQX01003814.1:0-16594 GCA_018245475.1 Pharmacophagus antenor
GCGATGAATACTGACAAAAGAAAGGTTTCAAAGATTTGGCTACAAAATATCGAAGAGTGGACAGACTTCTCAAATGCAGCCTAATTAGCCTTGCAAAAAGCGGAGTATACTACACTTATAGCCTACCTTCGCTAGTAGGATACACAAAGGATAAGTAGTGCTACATAGTTACATTGATACTATAATTTATTGATTCAAGCATAACATTGCAGAACTCCAGGAGACAATAAAACAAAAATTAATTTGCTAATTTCCGCTTTGTTCAATCGCAAATACTACGACTAAAATACACTATCAACGCGGTTCGCCACTACACGTGGCATGCATACTCAGGAGACGTCGAGCTGACGAACTCGTACAAAGCATAAATTAGTTAATAAAATATGGTTTTAATGACACATTGAAACACATTACTAATGTCATAACCTATCATTATTAAATATATGTAAAAATAATCCTCATTTTGAAAAAATTACCGAAGTAATCATTATAACAGAAGACAAGTAGGTTCATAACTTAATTTTTTTATGCCTTTGTTTTGTATGGCCATGCATAATTTTTACTGTATAATCCATTTTCAATCGTACACTTTTGTTCGAAAGAATACGCCTCGAAGTCCCATAAATTATTTAAAAAATCATGAGGTAGACAAAGGAGAGTTAATAAAGGAAATGATTTAGAATCTGTTAATCTTTATTGAAATTGCGTGATTTCCAAGATTCTGTTTGTTTGACATGACAATGCAAATTCCGTAATAATTTTAAAAAACTTTAATTCTAAGTGTGGTAAGATTTATTTTGCAATAATTTTTTAGTACAGCTATTATCAGCTGTTGTATTAGTATTTTGTCAAAAAAAGAAGGGTAATTATTTAAAATGTGAAAATTTTTCATATAAAAAAATGAAATGTTTTAATGAGATCATTGGATTAAATTGAAACTAACATGGCCAAAGCAAGTTGTGTTGGATGAAGCCATAACAGGCAGGCTTCTGTCTCGGTATTAACGCTTTACGTAAGTTTAAGACCTAATAAGCTCAAGCGAAATCTTGATAGCGCTTATATTCATTTCTCGCCGGGCAGAAATAAAATAAAAACCATGTCTTATTTTTTTTCGCATTGTATTTATTTTCACAATGGCTGGGTAATATTTTTAAAGATAACACAACAGGATAAGAGATAGAACTAGGTTTTTATCTCGGCCATGAGCTAAACACCTGATGACAGTTTTATTACTGCCGGTATACAGCTACGCTATTAGAGTGGCAGACAGAAGATGGCAGCGAGTTCGAAAAACACTACCGATTGTATCCATGATGATCCACCACACATGTAGCCCGAAAATCGAACCCGGTACCTGTGTGAAAGGAATGTATTATGATTCTAAACAGGGACGACATTAGTATCAATCAGCGCTATAACAGCATTGCAGTATTCTGGCAGATACAACTATTGAGAGCCTCATAGGCACTTAACATAATGTGTAAATTACAGTCGAGTGGTAGCACATAGCAGATTAAAAGGCATTATTTCCTCATACTTTTTGTTGAAGACGAATAAAAGTCAATATTCAAAACATTATAAATATATTTTAAACATTTATTCAATACTCGTGCCCGTTATATATATTATAAATTCAGTACTCGTACTTATTATATATCTTACGAAGAGATCAGGACGGGCGCGTCTCATAACTAAATGCCTTAAAGGACGAATTTCATATCGGCGCAACTACGAAGTCTGCACACGTCCACATCAGACGATCGTTCCATTCCAACCAAGCGAATATTTTATCGAGATATTTCTCAATGAGAAGCGGGGAACATTGTCGTTAATCGATTCCGCAATTAAAACTTAACGCATTTAATCGAAGCCACAAAGCGAAATTACGATAAAAGAAAGCTAGTTTTATACAAAATACATTTGCTCATATCTATTTAATCATTCTTTAAGTCAGATTGCTAAAAAAGTCTGTCTCATCATTCAATCATTGGCAAAATATATATATATATATAAATTGAAAATACTTAAAAAACCTTATACTAACTCGTAAAAGATTTTTAATTTGTTATAGAGAAAAATGTTTAAATTATTACAACAGATAAAAAAAATAATATTAAAAAATAAAACTAATTTCAATTTATTTTAAAATTAAGACATTGTTATTGTGTATTACTTTTCAAGGTCTTATAATTGTCTGGAGCCTCTTTTTAAACATCAAAATGCTTTTTAATTTAAAGTTGGACCAAAAAATATTTGTATTTTCTATCAATTTGTATTTTGGTATACAGTTTTAATATCTTTAATTTCATTTACACAGCCACAAAAATGAACAGTACAGTATTCGACAGGACAGTAAATTACAGTACGATTAGAATTAATAGAAAAAAAATATTCATTTCAACGAAGAAATTCTAGAAAAAAAGAACTGAGAGCAAAACTCGTTAACAATATTCCATATGATATTTAGTAAAGACAAAATTCATATAAAATATTAAAGAGAGTTGAGGACCAACGGAACTTAGACACAGTTGGACAATACAAAGTTAGCGTAATTATGTTTAGAGTTTTTATAATTTGTATTAAACTCTTGAGTTTCACTTTGATATAAATTTTTTAGTGTATTTTGTTGTTCGTCAAATAAAAGCAGACATTTACGAAAGCGGTGTTAATAAAATTCGTACACGACTACGAGACTTTATCTCAATTTACTGTACCCCGGATAAAACTGTCGGTGGATTTGATCAAATTAAAGCGGTTTCAATACACGGCGTTTATTTGTTTCGAAGCTGCGTAAGCTTCAAGGATTTTATACTCCACCGCAGCGACTGAGCACGCCTTTGATGTCGGCAACAGACTCTTAAACAGTTCGCGTAGCAGTTAATTAACCGTATAATATACAATTAACCATAACTAAATTATAGCTTCGTAATACTGTACCGTAAATAATTAACATTTTCAAGGTCGTGCAAAAGTAACGCTCATAATATTAACTACTTATCTCCAGTGAGCTAAACTACAAATGATATTTATTAACAATGAGGCCGAAGGAGGTAGAACGTGTTCCTCTATAGTCTGACAGTTATGTTTTTTTTTATCGGTTATGAGCAAATACTTGACCTCGATTTCACTTCATATTAAATGACAATGAATCCGTAGATGGTAAAGCGTATTCGCTCAGAATACTTCTGGCTTTCACATGTATCACTGACTAAATACAGCAATGCTATTATGACGGTAGATTAACATTGAGTGGTAGCTAGCCAGGCGTCTTCGAAAGATCCTACCATCGTCCAGACTCCAATACACCTGTGGTTAGAAATCGAACTCGAGACCTCCGCGCGCAGCAAGAAGTGCAATGAGTTTCTACTACAAGACAAGTGATAAACCACCGCATCACGCCTTCATAGTCACTTAACATCATGCGAAATTATGGTCAAGATTGTTGAGAAAAAATACCATGTCCGTTTTGACCTCGAAAGTTGATTTTCTTTCAGCATGCGATTTCCGCGTGATATTCTCTCGAGAAGCTCAAGCTTAGTGATAAACTAAGTGACGCATCTTTAACACACGTTTTACAATAATTAAAAATGAAGAATAACGAAAAAGTTATGGAGCATTTTGTACCGACAAATGTAATATTAAACGAATTCGAATTAAAGATATGATACATATTTTAAAGGAATGTTCACCTACTATTTTAATTTATTTACCGTTAAATAAATTTAAGTTAGTGAGTGCATACGTCGGTGTACTTACTGCCTGATGAGAGATTAGTTTGACCCACCGGTGGGTCACGCCGGCGTGAACGTTTTAAATGAAATCGTTACATATATATTTTATATGGGGTTACCGATACTGAGTCAACATATGAATAACGTTATTATCGACCGAAACCACTGGCTGGACGTGTATTAATTACCGGAAATGACGTTTTCGTGGAATAGGAACAACCGCAGCTAGATGACTCCCCTACGCAAATAGAGCGGGTAAACATAATTATGAGTAATAAGCTCTCTATACAATTATTTGGTTATTTATCGTTTTTAATGAAATGACTATAAATGGTGGACAGAAATAACAATAATTTTGTAAAATACTTTCAGAAAAACAATGGATGTTTTTACATTTTAAAAATATGAATTGACTGATGTCAATGTCGTGTTAACTTGTTCATCTGAATCTATAATTTTTTTTATCTTAACGATTTAAAGCTATCAATGAAACATTTTCTATAGCCCTAAGCACTGCTCCGGCGTGAATTACTGTAAAGATATAAATATTCAATTTGTTTCATTACTTTGCTATTCAATACTGGTACAAAATTGCAACATACCTCTACCTAATAGAGTTATTAAAGGAACGCTCCAGACAATGAATTAAAAGAGATTCCTAAAAAAGGGATGGCTTGTAATAAGATTATTTGAACATTTCAAACTTCTTCAAAAAAATAATAGAAGATAAGTCACGCTCTTTTAGCTAATCCCTGTTTGCTTACTTGACTTTTGTTACTAAAACTGTTATTTGTGGCTTCATACGATCTCTTTAGAATTTAATACCACGAACAAAGTAGAAAAGTACACTCTGAATATTGGAAAGGATAAGAAAGGATTTTCGGATCGTATAATATAAGCACTCATATGTATCAATAAACAAGCATTATCATAAACACACACTCGAACGAAATTCCTCGATATTGCTTTTGCGCCCACTCTAAGTATATCCGATGACATTTTAACGGGCACTCACAAGCCTTGTTAAGGCATTACAATTCGAAAATAAGTTGTAAACAACTTTAAAAGCTTCCACTGAAGCAAAAAAATGAAGTTTAAAGTCAGAGAATGTGTACAAAAACTTTCTTATTATTCGTTTCATTTTACAAAATTAAAACGCTCTCATTTCACTGGTTTAGTATTTCGTTCAAAATATTTATTATTGTATTGTTATAATAGGTGATAAGATAATTAAGGATATTAATTTTTTTCGCGTATTTCGTAACATAGGTGACGAATCATTATATAACTCGAATGATGGTAAGCGGTTGCCACTCTGTGGACGCACAATTTCTCTTTATTAATTCATAATAAATTTTTAATGTAATCTTTAATGAAATTTGCAATGTAAAGCACTAAATAATATTACTATGACGGTGGAATAAAACGATAGACTAGCTTTAAATTAGCAAGTTTAAAATTTTCAAATCTTGACCGATATAAAATATTTTACTAATACAATATATTTATAAATCGTTTTGGAATCGATAATTGCCTGCAAAACGCAGTTTAGCTTGGAACCCTGTCGCACGTCTGTATCTTTATATCTCATAAATCAGTCGATGTTTAATGAATTGCATTTAACAATATCACACCACGCGAGTTGATCACATCTTATGCCCAAGGAGCATTAGTAAATAGGTACCTATATGTATAGATCGCGTCCAACAGTTTTGTCTGCTCAAACGCTTTCCTAGAATTACAATAACAAATCAAAATAAGACTTCAAAAACAACCACCGAGCCGTAAGCCGCAAAGGAATAGCTAAAGCGCCGAAACCACCAGGTTTTTAGTATAGAATTACTTCGCGTAATGTAAACAAAATTCTAAATGTAAACATAATAAGTCATTCTGGTGGCGCACTACCTGAGATAAGTATCTACTGAATAAACACGACTACGGCCAGTGATGCTCCGCGGCTATCGAGATACCGACCAAAGACCGGAGGAGCGTATTGATTACGTGATTTTGAAAAACGGTAAAAAAATGTAGATTAAAAAGCACGCAAATTTATTATAAAGGAACTTTGTTAGTTTCTGAATCCATCGACCAAAAAACCCATCGACTAAAAAACGTTGTTAGTAATATTAAAATCTAAATTAAGCTAAAAATAAAAAGCACTGACTCCTATGGAAATCATGTATATAATACAATATAAAAAAAAACTTTTTAAAATATCTCTCACGAACTAGAAAATTGAATGAGAACGAATGAGAATATGTACTAATGACTGAACAAAGATAAACAACACCTGAGTTTATTATCAGTTCTCAGACAGAGCGCGTTGCGAACTGACAGTAATCAAGCTATGGACATTTATGATTGTACAGACTGTATTCAATTCAATTTGAGTTGGAGTTCAATGTTTTTAAAATTTTTCAAACGATGCAATGGATCCATTAGCTCTTAAGTTCAAAATTACCTATTTCAGATTTGTTTCAGTGTAATATCTTATTAAGACTAAGATTGAGACATAGTCGAGCGAAACTTGATACGGGACGGGGCAGAACACATTGATGTCGAACCACACCAGATATAGGACCGCTAAATACGAATAGATAAATATGGATGTAGGTATTGGACGGAGTCTATTATCCGATCCAAAGACCGACGTGGCTAAATGACTGTGTCATTTGATCGCTGTCATAAAGTAGAGCTGTCACAAAATTTAGAATTGTATAGAATTTTATCTCATTGGTTTTATAAATAAATATGTTGAATATTACTATCGTTTTGGTCTAAGTTAATGTACCAACTATGATAGGGTCGAAATGTCTTGCAAAGGTAACGGGGTCGACATGTCTTGTAAAAAAAACCCAATGAAATAAAGAAAAAACGTAGTTGAATATAGTTAATAATGCTTTCCATATATGTGAAATGTAAAACCAATTTGAAAACTACAATATTCCAAAACAATAATAATGTCCGCAAAGACTTTATGTGTAGAATAAATACGAATGCAAAATAAATTTCGGCACGAACCGCAAACTTTCTCACAAAGAACACATGTTTGTGACTACCAGATGCCTAATAACTTTCACATTGTACTAAATAAAATATTACGAATCGAAGTAAAAATTATACTTTTTAACATAATACTAATAGTAATAATATTCAGTACAGTATTTATAGTTACATCACTAGTAGAAAAGTGTAAAGTGAAGCGTTCTCCGGTTACAACTGCGTCCGCTTTAAACAATCCGGTGTATCCATTACGTGCAGACGTGCTTTGTTAAATGTGGTTTATCTTAATGCAATTAAAAATAAAGTCGTCGTCTCGGCAAGATTAAATTTGTAATTTACTTTTTGTTACAGCCATAAATCTAGTTTTGATGCGAAGAAAGTATAAATAAATTATTATAATTTAAACTGTTAACAGTGTAAATATTTTTGAATTTGATATTAAAGGAATCAGTTGAGCGAGTTAAACGCGAGTTTTATGTAAGAAAAAAAACATAATGTAAGTTCTCCTTCGGAAGTCGCTTGATTATCGCAATATGTACCTTTTCCAGGACTGTAAGCAAAACATCGGCTGAATCTGGCACTGGTAAATATACGACTGCCTTTGATTGAATCCGTGGCGCAGTGGTTTACCGATTGCCTTGTCAAAACGAGTTCTCGGCTTCCATTACGTGACATGGGTAATGAAGCAAGGAAGGGAGGAGGATATATTTCGAATCGGCCTGGGTAGTTACCACTATGTTCCTGCAGTCATACATGTGAGAGCCAGAGTATTCTGAACGAGCACTTTACCATCTACGGCCTCATTGTCATTTAACATTACGTAAAAATGATGTCAGTTGTTAACTCCTAAAAAAATCACCTTACACGCGAACAATTAACTAGTAGAGAATGCCTAAAGCATTAAGTGCCCGTCTAATATTTTTTGTGTTATTTAATAATTAAACGAATAGTATAATTTGAATTAAATTAAAAAAATAATTTACATCAAAAAACTACCGATGACATTATTGCTTTCTGTTAATGCCGAACACAGATTATCAAGCGGTGATTTATGGTGTGATTGTCATGAAGTTACAAATAATAAAATCAGTAATATATATCCCCATGCGGAGAGATGCAATTTAACTTTTATTTTGATTTCCAATACATTTTATAACTCAGTTCCAACGCAGGTGTAATTCGCATCGTGATGCAAATCGACAGGCACCAAGCAAAACTGTGTTACCCAGTTATTGTACGGAAATAGAACGGACGCATTCGCGGAATGTCAGAATCTTATGTTGAGTACCGGACGATATTGCTTATAGGTGAATTCGCTACCGTAAATTTATTATTCGCTAAGCGAATATGGACCTTATTATACAGGTTAAAATTTTGACATGTACATAATGACTTGCAAACTTATGCATGGTGTATATATAATAATGTGTATTATATTCGATAAAAATAAAACCTAATATGCCCAATACTTTTTCATGCATGTATTTAATAGAATATCTTGGAGCATGAACTGTCAGAACCAATACAAAAACAACATAATATAATAGGAAGCATTGAAAATCGACGAAAGAACAGAAAATGACGGAATGTTATGCTGTATATGGGCGACGGTGGTCACTTTCGATCAGGTTAACCGCTCGCCCGCTTGCTTTCCCTAGCTATAAAGAAAAAGATTGCTATAATCTAAATTATATACATAGACACATTCTTCAAAAAAAATTATTTCCAAACGTTAAAGCTGTTTACCCTTAACGAGAAAATTTCTGTTTAAAAAAGATATGGTACTACTTTCGAGGTGTCTACATTCTTTTCAGTGAAGAAAGCGACATCAACAAAATGTTAATACAGAGACGATGAAATTTGAATCAAAGGAATAAACAAAAAAATATTATTTTATTAGTTAACTTAAATGGATTCTGACGTTTTAGTCAAAAGATATTTCTTAAAAGGTACATCAAAAATGAAATAGGAGGAGCAAGTAATTGTTTAGAATTGTTATATTTTTAATTTAAGTAAAAGACTAGACCAAAAAGACGTTTACTTATATTAAAATGATAACTCCTGCCCATAACGGTGTGCCGCTGGGTAGAATGTTTAAACTGCGAAACTTTATGCTTCTGAATTTTAAAAAATAAAAATCGTAAACAACGTGTTTGAAGACTTTATATTAATGTTTGTACACTGTTACTTAGTAGATATAGGTGCTGCAATATTACCAACTGGACGATCGCCGGATACAGAAATCAGGGTCATATCACCTTCGAAACGGTCAAAAATTGGACCTCGATTGCACATAATGTTAAATGACGATGGGTCAAAGGCGGTGAGGCGTACTTCCTAAAAATACTCTGGCTCCCACATGTATGACAGCCGAAACACAGCAACACTGTTAAGGGCGACAAATTGACATTTGAGATGGTAATTAACCAAGCGGATTTGAAAATACCACCATCCGTAATCCACTCTTCATGCAGACCAGGAATAGAACCCAGAACCTTCGCTCTACAGGTCAAGCAGTATACCTCTGTGCAGTCATAATCAACAATATTAAACGTACAGGGCGTGAATTGAGGTCACTGCAGTAACGTACACTCGCTTGCGGCCTGTTCGTTCTTCCTAGGAGTAAATCATTCGTAACAGGCTTAATTCGCTCTGATTAATGTGGATAGAGCGGTGCATTCTGTAATTAATGTTCGGTGAGCTCAGTGGCCTATTCGTGGAAGTCGCAATTGTAAATGTCATGTAAGAGTGTCATAATAGATTGCGCATAGACCTTAACGAACAAAATTTATCTTCACTTCATCTTTCTCAATTTATAAATTTCTTTTATTATTTGGGGTGACATTGCTTAGTATTTTTTTTTTGTAAATCTCATATTATAAGAATACAATGATGCACCATATTTCCACCGAGTCGAAAAGAAAACCATTAAAACATATCCGTAAATCTAGTGTTCGTAGGCGCCCTCATTATTTTGCTGTTGAAATAGTTCTACCGTAGGTCGACTACATGGGCTGTCTTTATCTTTGACAAATCTGTGCGAATCAAGACTATGGTGATTTTGAAGTATGTCCGAATATTCAAAAGCCATAAAGTTTAGCCTTCCTCATCCAGGTTATCTCTTTTCTTGTATCTTCCTCTGAACTGAAGTAGCTTGTATTTATTGTTTCACATCATATGCCTCGGATATTGAAGTTTTCGCTTTTTCAAGATGGTGAGGACTTCTGATTTTTTATATATAACATTTTTTACCAAGTCCCATTTCACTGGAGACTAAATCCTTTTACAACAACGAAAATTCTTTTCTATTATTCCTTCCCCATAACTTCTTTTAACAGAGAAGACCCTGTTCAAAAATGGTAATAATATTCAAAACATAATTTTATTACACTACCGACGTAAACAATAACCTCTGTTATGTAATGTTAAAACATTTAACATTCTGCCAAAAATAATGTATGTATTTATTACAGCTGTTATCAGTGCGTTCGTGTATTGATCATTTCATTGCAGTTTTAAAGTTGTTTTATTGGAAAAACAATCAAAAGGACGTTGGTACGGAAATTAAGCTAATGACAAATAAAGTATTTACATTTACGACTATTTAAAATCACGAAGTTAAGCCGTTTTTTGTGGCATACTTTTAATGAAATGCTGTTTATACACATGGTACACTTTCTCTTATTTCCTTTCCTCCTTTCTCTCCTATAATTTATAGTAAATGACACAGAACTACGCAAGTTTAATACAATTAATAAGAAAATTATTAATAGCAATGTCACTCCTTATTTTTTATAAACCAACTTTTGATTAGAAATCAATATCGACTGGGAAATGTATTTCTATTTAATGTTACTAAAATTTAATCAATTCTTTAGCGATGTTTTAAACAAGTAATCTCCTTTTATTTTTAAAAAGTAAAGGTTTTAAATCTGTTTTATACTTATATATACTCTGAAACAAATAAGTCTATTGAAATAATACTACGGTCTCTCTCGTTGTTATATTTTATAATAATAAAAATAGTCAACTGTTTGCGGTGACAGGAAGATGTTATCTTAAGCCCTACCTACCTACGACCGAGGTAATGTCTAGATAATGTGCATTTAAATATGGCAATTGTTTGTGGGAGGTAGTGGTAACCGGAAACCGCCTATTTCTCCTGCGAATCAGTAAATCGTTGAACAAACATTGAGCGCTGCAGTGAGTAATGTAATAATAGTAACGTGAGTTTCGAAGAGAACTATAGCTCCGTCTGTTTACCAAAAAGAATTTAGCCGTAATCTGCGTGGTCGGGACTTTTTTTTTTAGTGTTAATTTTACCTTGATTTCACTTGATGTTTAGTGACAATGAGGGAGTCGCTATTGTCGCGTGCTTGCTTAAAATAATTCTGGCACATGTGTGTATATATATATATATATATATATAATTGCAGTCATTATTTTATCTTTCATTTACATTCCACTTTAATAATACAACGCATCATACGTATCGTATGACCAGGCGAGAGTGCAAAATAACAGAATAAAAAAGTAACTGAAATTACACGTCAGTCAAATATGACGGCGAAATATGAATACTCATTATTCTGCTTCATTTGGAAACCGTCTGCCATTTAAAGTTGTACTTAATAACACATTAATTATAACATGAATATTATTCATTACAAACCGATAAACAATATGCTAATAATAATAATAATAATAATTCCAAGACACCATCATAGAACAGAAATATTCTACAGTATTTCCAATCTTGATTACATCATCACGTTTCGGCATTTAGGATCTGTTATAGTTACAATAGAAAAGTTAATACAGCGTTTTATTTAAAAAAGAAACAATAAAATCATGACTGCGTCTGGCGCTATGATTTTTTTTCACATTCCACTGTTTCGAATCGACTTATGTATTAATATTATTCTAAGGTGCTTTATTTATTTCTGTTCATATTTAAAAACTATATTATTCATTTCATATTTATATTCAGAATAAGTAATTGTATGGAAACTTTTAAATAAAGACCATTATTTAAAAAAGACATTTGCGTCATTCAAAAAATTTTAACTTTTTTTCCAATTAAAATAGTTCAGAGGTATATAATATATCTAACAACTAATTATAATAATACTATGACAGCGAAAGAATCTGTGACCGCATTTATTACTGGCAACATAAGCGACGCCGTCAGGAAACAGGAAAACACTACGAAATGTCGCCCGTTTTGTTTATTTATTAAAGTTTTTATTTTGTAATTTAAATTGGGGAACGAAAGAAAATCTACAACTATTCCTACTCATTGCTCTAGATGTACAGATTAATTCAGAGTTTATTGTTTTATTAACTGTTGGCACTTTAATAAACGAATAAATTGTATACAGCGTAACGAGAAACATTCTCTTTAGAATGATGAAATTCTACAAATACCATAAAACAATATACGTTTCACTCAATGTTCACGGTCTACATCCGAATAGAAAATTGAGAATAACAACAACTACACGCAGTCAATCTACCGATAGCGAAAACGATTGTGTATTTTTAAATCTCGAGAGCATTAAAATCAAATAAAACGATTGACGCCAGTCGCATTCACCGACGGCCATTTAATAAGTTATATGCGGTCAGAACATTTACGTGTTTCATTTACGGCTCATTTCAACGCGTACGCCATTCTTTTATTTCGATAAACAATCGATGTGTAAATGTTCTCATTTAGCCCATTATAAAGTGCTGTAGCGGAGTTAGCAGGTCAAATTTATTTATACCTACGTTCCAAGTTTCTCACTAAACTTGAGCTTCCGGAAAAGGAAAATATATTGAGAAAACTGACATGTACCGACAAAAGCTTTCGACGACATGCCACATCCGCTATCCTACATTTATTCAACAACTTGGCAAGAGAAGACATAGAAGTCATAGCATAGGGAAAAAAAGTTAAAATGTGCGTCGTAACGAAGACATTTTTTTTTTTAAGAGATCAGTTTAACATAATGGTCAGAGATAATTGATCTTTTTTTTAACGATTATGGGCTATCACTTGACTTAGAATTCACCTGTGGTTAAGAGAGAACGATCCCCCCTGAATACGAGTACTTCTGCCTCTCACATATATGACTGCCCGAACACAGCAATGCTGTCATAGCGCAGGTTGACAGTTTTCGACAGCGGTATTTCCGGACCGATACAACTTGGGGGCCTTCAACAAAAGAGCCTACCCCTTCCTTAAAAGTCGACAAGGCAGTTGCGACTCCCCGAGTGTTGCGGCTATTTTTAGGAGATGGCGATCACTTTCCATCGAGTGAACCACTCGATCATTTGCCTAGTCTTACTCTAAGAAAGATTATAATTTTTTACTAGCTCCGCGGCGCAATGATTTACCGTTTGCCTTGTAACGCAGAGATTCCGCATTTGATTCCGGCCAAAGGAATAGTGAAGTCTGTATAGAGTGATAGAGTTTGTCGAACCTGCCTGGCTAGCTACCACTCTCAACCTCAATCTGCCACCATAACACCATTGCTGTGGTTCAGCAGTGATACATGTGAGAGCCAGAAATATTTGGGGCGACCATGCTTAATATTATACACGGGCTCATTGTCACTTAACGTCAAGCGAAAGTGAGGTCTACTGTTAGCCCATAATCAATAAAAAGAAAATAAAATATTGAAAATTCATAAAGTGTTTAATTATAAGCTTTCTTCATTCAACTGATAAAGTGAATGATTCTATTACACCATTATACCCACACTAATATATCTAAGTGCACTATTACATTATTTCATCATTTCCAGCTTTATATACGAACCAAATAATTTTAATAAAAATATTCGATATATAAATCGAGTAAATTTTTATTTTAAAATCCGGCCCTGATCCGTCGGCCAGTAAATCAGTGTTAACAGAACGCGATTTCTTTGTTTTTTCGTACCACTGCGTATGGGATCGATGAACTTAAAGCAAAATATTTATATTACTTTATTCTGAATACGTAACCCGCATCATCGTGACCCGTTAAATTTGCGAAAACACGTCGGAACTTTGGTACGGCGAGCTCACTCGTTCAGCGTGCGATGGCGGTGTTGGAACGACCAAAGTGGATTGGAAGCAATTTGCTGGTCGTTAAGGCCGGGCGACCTGGAAACGTGATTAAGCGCGTGCCATCAGACTGTTTGTAATTGAATGGAAATACGGGCCAGTTACGATTTTTAATCACGGTTTTTATTCGCAATAAAACGTCAAATTTACTCGGTGACGCGATATATAAACCCCCAATTGTTTCAGTGTAGCGTTTTCAATCTGTCAACTTCTATACTTCGGGCACATTTAATCGAATACGCAGCACAATTTCTTGTACTATCTGCAACTAGTGTTCGTAATTGTTAAATTACTGAAATTTGCTATAATTTTTGGTGCCGTTTGCCGGGAAACCTAAATACGTATACTAATATTTGGCGGCATATATGAACGTTGTAACTACCAAGAAGGCCACTAGCAAGTAGGGCAAAAGACCTGTAAATACCATTAGCTTAGTCTGGGTTTATAGCAATATTTAAATAATAAATATAAACTTGCACCTTTGACGCTTTGATCGAGTGATATCATTACACATAGTTACATAATATAAACAATCTATGTTACGTTCCTAATGCTGAAATACGGAACTTAGAATCCTCCTAGAAATCCTAGAATCAGAGAGTTAAGATTGTGATCCACAACGCTGACCGATTGAAAATTGGCGAATGACGCATTATCGCAAAAACTGTTGTTCTTAGAATATGTCGATATTTACATAACATTTTCATTCATAATTTAATCAGTATACTATGTCGTGATAATTTATTTTTTTTGATTTTTTAATCTTAATTACACAAATAAAAAAATGAATAACAAAACGTTTTTAATGAGGGAATGGTTCACTACAGTAAAAATTTAATCTTGTAACCTTTTAATAGCATCAAAACTTTTGAAAAATGTCCTTTTCATGGATCGTAGCAGCTACCAATCATGAGTAAAGTCGTTAAAAACGTTTAACTTATTAAGAGCAACATTATTTAGTATATCAGTTTGCAATGAAATTAATAATCATATATATCAATCTAAACACCCACTCAGACAGTCTCTAACAGTAGATTTACCGCTACGGAAAGTATATACAAAAGGTGCATATATAAAAATATTTTGTATTTCACTCGTACATTTACTTTATCGTAAAACACGTTAGTACAAAGAAACAAAAGTTTGTGCAATACGGTAATTGAAAAATATATATTTCACTCTCTGCTCTCTATTGGAATTGCTTTAAACAGCACTTATTTATTGATTAGAAAATTGCTTTAGCGAACGCATCGGTGACGTTTGACCTTTGTACGATACTCCTACGCTTCGTTTGATGCACACTACGAGGTTATGAAGAAAAGCATCTTAGTTTTAGAAGTTCTTTCTTTTTAGTTAGAGTTAGTAGTATTGTATTTCATACTTGACGTTCCAGAGCAAACACAATTTAATTTTGATTTTGTAACCGCAAGTAACTCTTTCTAATTTCTAATTACTTCGTTATCAGCCTATGTCAGTCCACTACTGAACATAGGCCTTCCCCAGTGCCTTCCACTATACGCGGTCCTCTGCTCTCCTCATCCAGCCGCTTCCCGCTGTCCTAACTAAATTATTTATCGGTGAGTTTATGCCCTACACTCACCACGCTGGGCATGCGAGTTGGCGACTAATGTAATTGCTTAACGTAACGAAAATTGCATATCGTTCGCCACTAAGCGATAAACTCTATACATAACAATATAACGATGCTCAAAATAAATTCATTCCTTTGATCACTTTCTTCGTTAGCCTAGGGATTTCATTAACCCCAACATATTTCATAGTGGGACATAATTAGTTTAATGCATGAGTGTTTGACGGGAAATTGACAATTAATAGAAACTTTAATCATTAGTCATAAGGTTCTAAATATTATGCCTACGTAACAATATTATTATTTTAATAATATTAGTTTATACAAATTGAAAAAGGATTCATAATGTTAGTATTCGGTTCGGCTACTACCATTTTAATACTTTTTCGTGCTGATCTTTTCTGAAAAGATTATTTATAGTTACAACTACGCACAATTCACTCGAAAGATTTTCTACCACACCAAATATATGATAATGTAATCAAGTAAACTTAGCTTTTATTATAACCTCAGATTTGTAATACAAAATATTGTCATAGTAGGCGAAAAAAAAATTTTTAATTTCAACCTTCTCAAAGGGTAAGTGCAGTGTATTATTTGGCCAAGCAAATACGTTATTGTGTTTACCTTACAGTAACAATTTTATTGTAAATATATGCAGCTGTTTCACGCTGGGCCGGCGCCAATTCTTTGCGAGTTTTATGAAAGCAAAACTATATGAAACATGGAATCATGCCAGATATCACTTACAAAATATTTACGTAATGTAATATGTTTCAAAATACAAATGTATTTACGTAAAGTGCTAATAATGTAATGCATATGGCTAAACACAATGACTCATAGTGTAATCAAAATTATTTGAATAGTGAACATTGACATCAAATAGACGTTTTTGCTTAGTCTGTGGCGCAGTGATTTACCACTTGTACCACGGAGGTGAGTAGTGGAATCTGTACGGTGGTAGGGTTCTCACAACCGCCTGGCAAGGCACTCTCAATGTCAACTTGCTGCATAATAGGCGAGCACTCTTCAACATTTTCATCAAAATGGTGTACGTAGAACTGAACAAAGACCATACCACGTATGCCTACGAGATTCGGCGCGTTTGGCCTGTCGGAAGTGTTTGTGGAGACATGCGTGATAGTGGATCTTCACCATCTACGACCGAATT
>DWQX01003815.1:0-16594 GCA_018245475.1 Pharmacophagus antenor
GCCGCGGGGTTGTTAGTGGGTAGCCCCTGGGCCAATTTCTAGGAAAAATGCCCTTTTCAGGGCGCCGGTAGCCCCATACACGCCCCCCTTCCCACGGGGGGGTATGGTGCAGCAATGCATTTTCCCCGCGCAAACAAAAAAAAAAGTTTCAAAGATGCAGACTGGATAAAACTTATTGAATATTATGTTAATTAATAAAGCATAGACAGCACTATATTTTGTAGCCCAAAATAATGCTAGCCCTAAGTTTCAATGGCAGAACACATTTGTCTTTTTTGTATAGGCCACGAATTGTTAGAAACGATGTAAGCAAACTCCCTCACAAGGTGGACGTACAATCTGGTGAAGGTTGCAAGAAGCTGCTGGATGCAAGCAGCACAGGACCAATATATGCGGAGATCCTTGAGGGAGGTTCAAACAGCGGACCTCTGTCGACTAACGATGATGATCGTGAGATATTTCCTGACGTTAACCGAACATTTTGGCTGAAATATACAGCTCGTAGACGTCTACAATGTTTACAGTAAAGAAACAATACCCGAACGAATTGTAACTATTGCTTATTAAGAATAAATTCATAAACACAGTGTTTTCCTGGATAATAAAAAAATTATTTAATAATCTTGTATTTATTTTTCCAATGTATTTATTACAATTAACAAACGCATAATAACTAAATTTACAGTAATAACTTATGTCACTCAGTTATTATAATTGTGACATTTAAAAATTTAAACAATAAAATCGATATTTTGTAACTATATTTATTCTTATAATTCATATTTATAAATGGTAATTTAACTTCCTAAATTAGTAATAAAGTAATTCCTTAAGTTTTTAGGTTGCGTATTTATTATTTAGTCATTAAATTATATTGAGTTCTGTCATTCTTCTCCGGGATTTTAAGGTTAATCGATTAACATATTCGCGTTGACTAAATGTGTCATGCTATGCAGTCTGCCCTTCCAGTCTAGCCGCGCTAAATTCAGCGTGAACTGCAACACCGCTTTGCACTTTATATATGAATTTTTAATTGAGAGACAGTTCAACTCTATATTCATATCTAGTGAAAATTATTACGATTTAAAATGCAAACGGAACGCAATATTTAATTTAAAAAAATATGAAAACGATTTCTTTTACTTTCATTACTATTTAATATTTCATAATGGTTTAATATTTGATGACCCTCGTCCAGTGCTACATTGTAAATTAAATATATATATTATAAATTAAATATATACAAATTTACAATCAGTAGATTATTTAATTAATTTAATAAAATTAGTGATGAATATTTTATCCATTTTTTACATACTTTTCACTCACACAGCTTTTTTGGTTATTTCAAAATGAAGTTATTATGATATTTTATATTCTATGAAGTATAATAATTCATAAAATGAATAAAGAAAATGTTGTATTATTTTATTATGCTTAATAATGCACGTATAAATAGCTGGAAAAATTATGTTTGTAAATATAATAGGGTATCATCAATCATATTAAAATCCGATTTAGTAATTGCTTGGGTAATAAAGATTCGAAAAAACAACAATAAAATCTTATCGAGTAGGTATCTGATTGACAGATGCGTACCCTAGATACACGAAGGCCGCCAATGCGAAAGGATTAAAGGGCTTTGTGTTACTGATGAATAATTATATCCAGACCTGTCCGACCAGATTCCTTTGGATGTGTAATAAACTACACGCTGATTCTGATTACGTAAAACTATTTGATTAATTATATAGATCACAATGGCGAAAAGACAAAGTAAATAAATGTCATATTGGAAAATTAATTATAAATATAAATATAGGGAGTGTGGAATAAAAGCAGTAATGATAATTTTCACATCTCCAAAGAACGTTTGAAAATTAATTCCCTCTTTTATGTTATTTACTTAAACTTATACGTTAAATTTTGTGGTTAGCCAAATAACTTTACAGGCAATTTGCATACACATTATTGAAATCCGCGCAAGCTTGAAGTTTGACAGTTTAATTAAGCGTGTAGAAAGCGTGATACAAGGGTCCAATGCAAAATTAGGACCCATACGGTCCTGTTAGTAATTAGTATCGAAATTACAACTTCATTAATTCAATGTAGTCTTTTAACAATGTTTAAATTAATTATTGTTATAATACTTAATGTAACAAAATTTTTTTAATGTATAATAACACTTGCGCACCCTATTATTCTCTTGATTCACATCTTTTATTTTTTTTTTACTTCTAATATCGGACTATTACGTAACTATCGTGACAATTCGCTAGAAAACTTCGATTTCTTTGTTCACATACAAAGGTTCAAATAAGACCTCGTTCTGAAACCTGACGATGCCGTACTGTAAAGAAGTTAAATAATGCACGTAAATAGAACTCTGTGCTTAATTCACGTTTCTTATTATCACCAATCAGCTAACACTTGACCTCAAAACCATCTGATGTTAAGCGATAATGAGGCTGTCGATAGAGAAATTTGTTCGCCCAGAACACTTCTGGCTCTCACATGTATGTATACCGGAACATAGAAATGCTGTTATGGCAGCAACATGGCATTAAGAATGGTGGCTAGCCAGGCGGGTTTCGATTAAGGCCTACGATCATCCAAACTCCACAATTACATCTCCTGGGTAACGAACCCTGAACCTCTGTTACAACGCCAACAGTAAACCTCTACGTGGAGACAGTGACACCTTGTATTTATTAAAGTTTGTAAAATTCATGACAATGTTCATATTGTTAATATACAAAAATTAAACGACGGATTCATGTTTCTTATCTTAAATGATTCCATTGTTAACGATACTTGCTAAACTTTTAAAGTTAAAAACTACAATGAACACCTTAATTTTATTAAAAAAGCCTAACTAGTAATTTTAATATTCATAACTTTCAATAATAAAATATTTAATTAAACCGGGACAGAGGATAAAAATTATTTGTCGGAATAAAACCCAATTATGTGTTTGTTTCTATTGGATTGTGTACTCCCTCGCTTTATATATTTTTTTTATTTTACTTTTAAAAATACTACGTAATCCTTCATACCGAATTGTAATAGTTTAGAGAAAAAATATTAATTCAAATTTAGAACAATGCGAACGAGCAATTTCTTATAATGCACAACTATTTTGTGGATCAGTTGTCGCCAGCAGATATTTCCTTATATGACTTGAATACTTTCAAGAATAGATCCTACTTCTTCAGAGGTCGCCAACGGTTCTGCGACTCCCCAGGGTGATACGGCTGTCCCTTGGTGACAGTTATATAAGTACAATCACGAGGGCCGCTTGCATCTTTTCCTTTTTTTTTTAAAAAAAATAATCAGTTTGGAGGACACTACTTAGAAATTGAGCAATATTAATAATTTCATTGAATATTGTAATTTACTTTTTATTCTTAAGACTAAATGGACTCACATATGAAATTTATATTTAAGCTACATTACTGCCAGCAACCCAAGAACTACATATATGAATTTTTTTAAATCTTTGTTACGGTAACATAATAAGTATAATCTTTAAAAATGTTGCTAAATTAACATTTTAGTATACTGTTCTTGTTATTTAAATCAATCATAATTTTAAAGGCACTTAACAAATAAACACTAAAATATACAGTTACAAATAAGAATGTTAAGAAATTTAAATACTCTTCTGATTACTTCAGTGTCATATATTATTTTGTACTATCTTTTGTGAATACAAAAATAACTTAAAATAGAAAAATATATGATAACAGTTATATTTCTTTAGAACCATATATTATTTTATTTAAAACATCGAAATAAATTTTATTTAATAAATTAATATTATTTAAAACATTGAACCTGTATATTGAACCTATGTATATTGGAAACAAAGAATAAAGAACAGAAAAATTGTTAAACGCACTTTTGAATTTGTGACATGCATTCCAATTAAAAACTTTTCTTTGATAGAAATGGGAACGCAAAATATTGTAGACAGAATTTTATGTTCGTTGAAAATTTTGTAGGTAATTTTCATGCGAAAAAATATCGTTAATTTTTATAACTTGTTAAAACAATATTTATAGTTTGTCTTTATTTAAATATAATTACATCGCGTTTAATTTTTATTCTATGCCTCCATTTTAATCTTTTACAAATTTGTTTACGTTAAGCAATAGTAAAGCAGTAATTGACTTTAGGAAAGTATTAAATGTTTCATTATTGTAGTACATTCATAAAACTATTCTTCCTTTAATTTTTTTTTAATATAAGAACGAATCTTAACTTGTCGACAAAGAACATATTCATGGACTATTACATCATTACATTTAAATTCTTTTTTCTTCAATGAAACCTGAATAAAAACTGATTACTACTCTCTGAGATTAACTATTAGTATTAGATACACATAGATTAAATATAATTTGATAATGAGAATATTTAAGGTAAATTTTTAGGAATAAATAAATTATTAGATCAGACTTGACTAGTTTTTATAACGTGAACAATATTATATTCAATTATGAAGACTATTCGGCACCGCTTTTCCTTCAAATTCACTAAAATTTATGTTTTAATTTTGTTCCTCATATTTTAACCATGCTACATTTGCATCGAAATGAGTTTCAATCCCGTTCCTTCATTCTTTTTTTATGAAACAAATATATCCCACACAATGTAAATTATTAAATAATTGAATGTTTTAAAGTTGTTTATTTCATAAAGTTAAAAAAAAAGGTACAACAACGATCTCATGATGGAAAATAAACATATATTTTAATTCTTGATAATATCCACAACGGCATACTGGTAACCGCATTTGATAATCAAATACAATTCCCTATTGTAATTTGATGTAATTTGATTTTAAGCACAATTTTTTATTAGAATATTAAACATGTGTATGCGATGTAAAGTTCAAACTATTGAAAAAGATAATTTCCTAACAAAAGTTTTCCTGTACACTTCATAAGTATTTAATAAACACAGTATACCTAAAGCACCTTAAGTCACAAACAGCATACATTATGCAAGGAGTACGCTCTATACGAAATTAAAGTTTTCATTCCAGCTGGAAAATATCTTTTTAAAGAAATGTTTCCATTTTGTAAATGCCCTTAACGGTCCCAGAGACTAGTGTTGTTACTTATAGCTACAAAGTCATTAGTACCTTTTAGAAACATAACATCAAACTCCGGAACCGGATAGAATGAACGTTTTCATATTATGATTATTTTTAAATGGTTTTTGAATCCTAAAAAGTATTTTTTAAAATATTTTTAAGGACGCCTTAATCTCTTCAATCAATTGGATAGATTCATAATCTATTCCGACGAATTCGGCATGCCTTTTCGTAGATCACTCCAATCAAAAATGACTTATAACTTAAGAAAAGTTTTGAACTTACTTTTTTGTAAATAGTATCTCAGGAATGATATTAATCATGCAAATCGTTATTAAAAAGATACTTACAGGTTTGTAATAACTATTCATACACAATTTGTACATGTGATAAAGTTTATTATATATTATTCTTTTTCATCAATTAAAAAGGCAACTCCAATCCAAAAAATTGTTAACGCTTATTTGTTTGAGTAATTTTAATCAGTTATTAAACAGTAGTACTTACCTATAACCTACACAAATATGCTGAAAAAGTCATATAATGACAATTTTGATTGTGAACTACAATTTAGTTATTCAGCGAATTCTTGGTCTGCGAATCTTGTGTTCTATAAAGCAATAGGTCTCGAAAAAATTTAACATCGCACTCTCATCGAATCCTTAAAAATCGTATATTATATTTTAAAAAATCTATAATATAAATGCTACAAAGTTAAGAGAATGATTAATGACAATTTGTATTTCATTATGCATCTGTAGTTGCAGTAGTAGGTATCTCTTCTCAAAAACCCTCTAACGGAAGAACTCTAAAACCAATGAAATTTCTAGAGGTATGAATACCAATATATCCAATGTCAATCCTTTGTTTCGAGACGATGAGCGCAACGTAGAGCAGAGTAAACATTTTAAGTACCATCTCATTGTAATCGACAACTCTTAATCCAGATGAACACCCTGATCGATTCTATGTTTAGTGAAAGAAAAAATATAACTTCCTGCATAACTTGGAGTACTCATAATATTGTACAGCATATCACATTTGTTGATTAAAACGAACAAAGTACACACGTATCTTTTCAAATATTCGAAATATGATTCCAGGTGTGCATACATAATTCTTCGTGTTCATTTGATTAAAGTTTCTATCTATATTTTTTATATCAAAGAATGACAAAATAATTTATCACCGTAGTTATGATGAAATAGAAATTTTGACTTTAATATATTAAATAGTTTAAGTATTTGTAATAAAGAGCATTATTTAAAAAAGCAAATTTTATTATTTTCTGGAGTTTCGTTTAATGATTCTCTCAAATATTTCATAAATAACATAAAAAGATATTCAAAAACCACTATTATTAATTTCACTGATTTTGCACAATGTTCAACCACAAAAATTTATTGCGTGCATTACTTTACATAGAACACTATACATTTTGTTATCTTAATCATTTTGCAATCAAGAGTGGCCTAAACATGTGTGGAATCGGATTGTTTGTTTGACCCGATTAGATTTATATTTACATTTCGATTAATGTCCTGCGGAAGCTGAAGCGGAGCAAACGGTCAGTGAATTGAAAATCCATTACACGAATATAATGGTGGTGCGAAATTAAATCGACGTGTGATACAAAATTGAGTACATTTTGATGTGATATTAATTTACAGAGAGTTAAAATTTATAGATGATACGTTTTTTTTTTTTCAGTTCGCCACGTTTTAAGCCTCGCTGCTATAAATTTTAATAAAAATTGCAATAACAACTTCATATGGCAATCACATCAATAACTTATTATTAATTATTTCGTTCATGAAATTCTATTTGCAAACTAATATACTTAAACACCTTAAAACTTTGAATTTTTAAAGTAGCTGTTACCTATGAAATTGCTCGTAACGATTTTAAACATGCCTAACATCTTAATAAATACATCCTAGAATTCGTTCACAACTACTCCAGCTATAAAGTTAAATTGTTATCTAAATTATCCAGGAAAATAACTTCATAAGCTTTAGTACTATGAAATTCTGATTAATTATACTCACACTGTATATAATAAAACGTGTGTTAAACAAATGGATACGTCGAAATACTGTAAGGTTTAATGACGTCGTCGTGGCATATCAGTCTCGGAATTTAAGTATTATTATAAAAAATAGACTTTCTAAATGCTAGCTAATTAATGCTTCATTTGTTGTTTATTCCACAACGCACTTGACTCTCTTTGACAAAATCATTTGAACCTCTTTTAGTTTTATGTAAAGTTATAATGTAAAGTTTGTACAATAGAAAACATCAACATATTTTATTACGATAATGTTTGACAGACAACAACCCGCAGTTTCTAATTAACTTAAAATAAGGTGAAGTAAGAGAATAGTATTTGTTACAATAAAAAATAGTTTTAAAAAACCACTACAGATATTCCTTAAAGCATTTTCATTTCTTTCAATAAAAGTTAATCTTGAAAGTTAATCATTCACGAGTGAGTACTGAATGGAGCCGTTGCGGTTGAATGACTGCCACGAATGAAACCCGCGAATGTAGGTTACATTGAAATGTTTTTTCAGTCTCATGAAAACTCGTATTTTATTTGAGTGATAGTACCATCAAATAATAGTATTTGTATTGATTTTGTTCTTATCTAGGCATTTATTTACTCATAATATTACCAACTGAAGACAGTATATGTTACTGTTAATTTATTAAAATACTGAAATAACTAATGTCAGTAATCAAATCTTGTTACTATGTACTGTTAAGTTATATTTTTAAAAATGAAAGTCAAAGTTATACAAAAATACTACATGATCAACTTAAGCACTTTCTAATTGGAATATAAATAATAACAACAAATTAAAAGATCGATACTCAGGATAACCTAAATTTGGCGTTCTAGCCCTTTATTTATCTATTCTATATTTAACACTAGACACGTTCGTACTGAAACTCCTATAGACAATTAAAATGCAAAGTATAATATGATATGAAAGCGTCGAGACGACAGATAGTTTAATGGTATTGAATACGTCACTAAGAGATAAATAGAATTTAAATGAAATATTACTTAATATATACTCTTCGTCTTCCTACTTTGTTCCGTTTAATCTGTGTAGAACCTAGTTGTTTTGTTATATACAATTCTGATTCAGCGTCGGCTTAAATAACTGCTTAGAGTATCACGTGTGTTTATTTGGCTCTCAATTTATGTGAAACATTAAAATAACTTAAACGCTTTGCAAAAACCTTATTTTTAATTATTACTTTCAATATTACACAATATGTAAATTTTTTATATAGCGAGAGTGGCTTTCACTTTATCGATAAATCAGAGCTAAGTCTAAGAGTCTTTAATTAGTTGTAATAAAGTGATGATTTATATTATCGCACTCTAACAACTAGGTAAACCTAGTTTTTCTTTTATTTCTAAATGGATTTTGTTACAGCTGTACTTTCTAGAATTTTTTTATAAATGAAAACGGTATCTACTAGGTTAAGATACTCGTTCTTGTAATGATAGACGTCCATAAAATATATACCTGTTGTGAAAAATTCTAGTATTATAATTTTAGTATTAGATCGATCTAGTTTGTATTATCATAGATTTAAGGTGAATAATACGTGTGATTGTCATTACTTTTCTTAAACTGTAGAAAAAAACTTATCATATTTTTTAATATTTTATCAGTTGAACATAATTTCGACTATAGTTTTTTAAATACTCTTCTTTAATTTTATGAAAAGAAGAATTTTTTAAAACACATTTTCCGGGTATTTTATGTGCTCCATAACTGCCGCGTTAATGGCTGTATTTATTCAACATCAATCAACCGATTGAACTTTGCTCGCGTCGTGAAATTGGTTGAGATAATAAATATTTCACTATTAATTAAAACAATATTTAAAATTTTTCACTATCAATTATTTTTTGTTGTGTTAAGATTTCGCAAATTTACTTAATTCAAATTGAAAGTAAAAAGTTAACAATATTACGTTTTGTTTTTATGTATATTTTTTAAAAATAATATTGTTTTTGCGTTTATATGTATATATGTCAATATAAAATGCATTATTACATACTTTTTTAAGTATATAATGCATAAAGTAAAATTAAATATAGTTAAATATTAAAAACATATTTTATTTTTTATACACATGTGTGTACATGATTGTGTAAATTGTATATAAATTCCTATATTTTTGTTTTATTACGTCACTTATCAGTGTCTTGTCTCACTTCAAGTTGGCTGAAAATACATTTAGATATTAGGTCCGGCTTTTGTATACTTCGTTTTAGGGTTACAATAAAGATTAAAACAAATTACTTCTCTGTACATTTTTTATTATATTATATTCCTGTAATAATCTAAACGTACTCCTAAAACGTATTTTTGAATTAACCTCTCGAGAAATGTTAATAATCATCAGAAAATTTAATACTTTATATGCCAGAGCACAATTCCAAATTCGCAGATGGAGTTTTTTTTGTGCAGGCTTTTAAAAAACTTTTAAAAATTGTCACTTCGACCATCTTACATAATCAATTTATTATAAATTTGAATATATTTGTATTTATGTACGATTGTAAGTATTCATGCTTGTTTATTTATTGTATATTATCATTTGTTATATTTTCTGTTATTTACATCCACACCATTTTTTTTCCATACATTTTATGTCCATCCAAATGTTGTCTGGAAGAGATTGCTTTTAGCAGTAAGACCGCTTTTTGTACATTTTTAATGATTAATTCGTATTCATCTTTGTTTTGGTGTACAATTAATATTATTCTATTGTATTATATTCCAAAGCAATAATTAGTTTTTCCTTTCGTTTAAGTAATAAATGCTAAATTATATCATAAACATAGTATTTTATTATAAGAGCTAGAATTAAGAGGGGCGCGATTTTCCTATTGTACAAAATAGACTATGGGTTAACAAAATTTACTGCATATTTATGCTGAAACACTGAAAACGTTGTAGCTGTGACCAAGCCACCTGCTTTTTCCCTCTTTATTTTACTTTGACAATCAGGTCATCTACTTTATCAAAAACAAGTTTTAAAAATTGACCTCATAACCAATTAATATTAGGTACAATGATATAAAAAAAAGTACACTTAAAAATTAAATGTCAATAAATCGTATATACTTTTAGTAATTTCATTGATTGACTTTTAAACAAGAGACAAATCTTAAAGAACATGGAAAAACATTTACTAACACGTGAAACTTAAACGAAAAAATAGCAGGCTGGTCATTCACATTGACATTAATATATTGTATATTCATACATATTAATATACTTGATATCTAGCCCCTCCATTCGTGCAATTAGTTTCTACGTAGGTAGAGGTATGCTCGTTGCACATTCTATGTGCAATCAACCTGGATTGAGTAACAACTCAAAGTGACAACAAAGACGAAATATCTCTACCACGTGTATTCGAAACATACTACACCATCTAATTTATATCCCGTTCGATTACTCATGTGGAGTGATTATTTTATCTTATCGCATTCGTGGAACAGAAAGATAATACAACACTCAAATAGATTACAAAATAAGTGATCAATAAAATCAAGAGTTAACTTTATCTAGGACAGTCTCGAACCAATAATCGAAATCGAAGAGGATTTGGCTTTGATTTTGAGCAAATCTTTGTGTATAATAAATATTTTGTTGAGTGGTTTACGTAATTTCTTTAGAGGTATAATGAACTAAATTTGATTTATAAATATTGAATAGAAGTCAATTACATATAGCGTTTTTTTTTTATTTTACCTACTCTTTAAAAACCTTTTCATGGGATAGTCTATTCTTAGGCAAAAACTTGATACTATTCCAGGAGAAAATTAAAAATATTTATAAAGCAGTAATTTTTTTTATGTTTTAAATGTTTACTAGGTAAATATTCTTTTTGCTTAATTTTCTTTCTTTGACATTCTAATAGAATAATACTCGTTACGGTAAGCTAAAACAATTGATACATTTTCCAACTGCGCCGTTAAATTAAAGTGCGTCATGTAATGTGGCTAGTACTGGAGCTGAGTAGGTCGATCTTTTCTTTGTACGTATAGTAATGTGCGGCTCTCCTCGTTCATTACACTTCGTATAAAATAGGTATTACATGAGCCTAGACATATGTTAGCGAATGTATCTATTTCTACTATTTTAAACATTTTCTGGGCTGATCTTATTATCTTTTCCAAGTCTACTACTCCTGTTTCTAATGTATTTTCTATTTATTACAGTGTCTTATATCCTTCTTATTTATTGGAAAGTTCATATTGTTTCTTATTATTACATTTTTTATCTTAATTGCTTATTACTTAAATTATTATATGGTTACATACATAAAAAGTAACATTTACACGTCCTTGTTCTTTTTTTGTTTACCATTTTAGTTATCATACTACAATATTCTACGAACTTATTTTTAGTAATTTTATTTGTTAGTACTATTTTAAGGCTCTCTCTGTCTATTTTCACACCAATACGCATTACGAGCATTGTTAGTAGGTGTGCGACTGTTTCTTCCACGTCATTATCACATGAGCAGAATGGGCTCTCTCGACACTAAGACGATTCAATATTGGGCGAACCCACCATGCCCACTAAGGACTTGTGTGATATCTACTTGGCTTACCCTTACCAGGCTATAGGCCTCCGCCGCGTTTGGGAAGTACATTTTGTCACTGAGGCTGAGGTGTCCTCTTTATACCTACTGCACCATTCCCTAACCGAGGCTTAACGAAGCAACCACTTCACCTCGGGCATCTGTGATAATGCGGCTTGGTCTTGATGGTCTTGATTTTCATCTAGAATTAGGATACAGTCTTGTTCTGGATGAAGACCTACTGCAGGTTCTCTCTTGCTGACATTGCGAGAGGGTGGAGCGAGCCATGTCGTACATCTGTGTCGAGCGCTGCTCTAAAATCATTTACAGGCCATAACTCGTCTCCTGAATACCACGCTTGTAAATCTCGCATGGGGCCAAGAGTTCCGCCTGATAGATTGTACAGTACGTGGCTAAATTCAACTTTCGTTTCTGAATCTTGGCCCCATTTTTCCATATGGAAAGTGAGGCTACGACTTTCCCCTCGAGCTTGCTGCCGTCGGTAAATTTTCTTACCGCCTGCACACTGTGCCTGACCACAAAGAGAGGCAGCAATCCATACAGGAGCAGAGCTGAATGAAAGGATATGATCCAAAAATCTTTTGCGCGAAACCTCTCTGGATAATGCAGTTGCTTACGAACCCTTAGTTTCCAGGCCGCGGGTGCCTATACGGCCACCGCATAGAGAATTACCTTCTCAACCGCTGCAATTTAAATGGTCTTTTGTCACTTAATTACCTTCTTATACATGTCGATGGCCTTTTTGTATTGTTTAGTTACGTGACTAGTAAACATAAATTTTTTGTCGATTGTTAGTCCCAGGATTTTTACTTCCACACACATGCCAATTAGGTCCTTCCGATGGTCAACCCTGGGGTATCGAATTTAAGGTTCTTGGTAAGCACCATTGCACAAGTCTTGTGCGATACGAAACTGATTTTTTTCTATTGCTCCACGACTGAACATAATCGAGAGTGTCGTTGGCACGTGCTCCGATCTCCATCGCGGTATTACCGTCGAAAACGAGTGCGACATCATCAGCGAAAGCCTGTAAGTAGTCGCCTCTGTGAGTCCTGCTAGTAGTGGAATGAGAAGTAGGTTCCAGAGAAGGGGACCACCAATCGACCCACGCACACAACCTTTATTGGGTTTACGCGTGCTTTCTTTTCCGGCAAATCTTATTATTACTTTTCTACTACTTAGGTGTTAGCTACCTAAGTATCCAGTAACCTCCTTAAGGTAGTTGGAGAGTTTTCATCAATCAGTCTGATTCGGATTGCCGGCCACACGGCGCTGTCCGAAGCCTCCTCTATATCCTAAGACACCAGAGTGACTAGCCTTTTTTGCTCAATTTTATCCCTAATGTCATCATGTCACCAATTTATAGAGAACGTCAGCGGTTCTATTGTGAGGCATGAATCCAAACTTACCTGTACTAATCCTCAGTATTAGGTGCCATTTCATCGGCGGTACGGCTTTCTAAATACCACAACTGTGGCGTCATACCGAATGCACGGGAAGTGCGCTATTTGCAAGCACTTATTGTAGAAGGCAAGGAAAGCGTCCGGACACTGGTGAATAGTCTCGAGGCAGATGTGTACCGTGAAACCATCCACCCCTGCGGCCTTCATTGGATTAAAACTTCCCGCCACGATCTCTTGTTCCGATAAGGTAAATGGTGGGTTATGAAACTAATAACATTCAATTATATTTACTCGTTTAGCTGTTTCTCTGACCCGGCGATGGTCTTCATCATCCATCTTGTCTCAGCTAGTAAGTTTACCAATTCTTTAGGATTTAAGTTAATTCCGTATTTGAATTTAAGGGTCGTATCTTCTTCTCTTGGCAGTCCTTCCAGTGATCCTGTAGATGCTTTCCCACAGGCCTTCGTAATCCGGGCTTTGTTGGCATCGCATTCATAGTCCGCTTTTTTCTCCAGATATTGTTCGACAAACTTAGCTATCCGAATCAGAGCAGCGTTTCTTATCCTTCTTCTGAAGGTTACCATTACCTTATTCTTGTTCGCAAGTTCTTCACTCCACCACGGAACTGTATTTGTTTCAAACCGTCTCTTCACTGGGATGCACTCTCTACAGCCTTGATTTATGGCCGGTATGTAGATGTTGATTCTAGCTGCCCATTCTCGGTAATGTCATTTATTGAAGTTTCGGAGATGTTGCTAACAGCTTTGTAATGGGTTAGCATCTCTGCAAAGAGGGACCATTTGGCCTTCTTAGTATTATAGAACCTTGTCATCCTCACGACTCTAAGTCCTTTGCTCCATTTTAGTTGCAGATTGAACAAGATAGTATTATGGTCAGAACAAGTAATTAACTGGTCTATCCTCCAGTCGTTCAACAGTCCTATAAGGTGATCGGTACATGTCGTTATATCTATATAACTTGTGATTGCCCTACCACTTCTCACGATATCAAAGGTATTACCAAAAATACCAGTGTTTTAGCGAATGTATTGAAAGTAAATATAAACAGCCATCTTGATGCTAACACGCGTTTGTTTGATTCATTTACTCTCCTTCCGCATAATCGGAGTGGGGAAGGCAAACTAGCGAGAATTATCTTTACCAAAATTCATTCAAAACTATGTGAATTTATGTTTTCCAATTAATTCGTTACAGAAATGCCGCCGCCACACGCGATGCCCTGCGGGCCCCTTTGCCGGACTGGCCACTACCCCATATATGTTCATCCCCCACCCCTGCCTCACCACTTACAACCACCACCTCACTATCCGCACCCTCAACCTAATTTCTATAACCCACCAGAAAACCTGCGATAAACTAAAAAGTTTGAATCATAATCGATTCTTCTTTTCTGTAATTCTATTCTGTGTTGTCATTTTCTAATAATACAATAGAGTTAACTTCTTTAAAAAAAAGTAATTAATGAAATCAATAAAATTTTCAATTTTATCATGTAATCAAAGATTATCAAATAAATTAATTTAAGAAAGAAAACAATTTTTTTTACTACTTACATCCACTGCACCCATTTTTATTTATTTATTTAAAAGTCTTAAAGTATAAAATCGTGTACATAAGGCAAACTAAATGCCAAATGGCCAAAATACCTAGAAGTTGAGCAGAAAAGAATGGAGGTGCATGAAAATTAATAAATAAAAAACAATTTAAAGAATCTATAATGTATGTACGTAAATAAGTACACAAACTATACATTACGTATATCTATTAATCGACTGCCTCCGTGGCGCAGTAATTTACCGCTTGCCTTGTACACGGAGTTCTCAGATTTGATTCCTGGGCCACAGATGGAGTCTGGATGGTTGTAGGTTTTTCCGAGCCGTTCTGGTTAGCCACCACCCTCAATGTCAATCTGTCACCATTACAGTATTATTATGTTCCAGTAGTCATACATGTGAGAACTTGTAGTATTCTGGGCGAATATATTTCACCATCTATGGTCTCATTGTGCTTAACATCAGTTTAAATCAAGGAGGTGTTATCCTATAACCAATAAAAAATACATATCCATATGACATTTGAATAGGCATTTGCGTGTATATTTTCTACATGTCATTAAATTGTATGTGCGTTTGTAGTTTAAGACATATTTTTGGACTTATAATCGAAATTGAATTTAAAAACTATACACGTAATATAACGAAAGCTGTAGTCCGTATTTTCCAAAAACATTATACTGCTTTTAACCGAAGACAAAATCAATCAAAATCAAATTGCTTACATCGGTATTACTATAAGAATTTCATAGAAACTAGTAATTACTGCATAGCATTCTCTACTGGGAGATAGCTGGAAACCAAACAACGTTCTTATTAAGAAAGTTTTTCCTTATAACAAGATTACGTACGCCAGATGTGTTTGATAGCATTTGGCTCAAGTATCACGGGAGAAGCGTCATTTTGTTCTAAAACTTTATGTATGAACCAAACATGTGATGCATAACTATCGCTTCATCAATCTCATAATATACATTTTTATATACAGAGTAAATAAACTGATAACATTGTGCAGTAAACTAAAAACGATGGAAATGTTATTTGGACCACGATGCAACATTTTATTATTTATTTTCCCCAATTTACTAAAATAGCATTGTACCATAGCTGAATTATTATTAATATTAGTAGACGTGGAATTAACAAATTCGTACTGCCCTCATACAGTTTCAGCACTATTCAGAAAGTAATCAAAAGAGTTGTGGGGATTTGGCCGCCTACTGGGTGCCAATATTCGCCGTTCGTATAAGAAAAACTTTCCGAAACAAGTTAATTGAAAAAAACCGATCACGTATCGCTAACAATAGTACAATCGTGTAGACCACTCTTCTTTTAACAACATTAAAGTTTATTTTTATACTTTAATAGATATATAGTTAACAGTATAAGCTAATCCAATTATTAATTGTTACCTTCATTATGAATGTAATTACGTCTGCAAATATTTATTGTAGTATTCAGATAAATAAAGGAATTTACGTACTTCGTAACTAAAACTTTATACTATTGTTACAATGCTTATATGTATACATTCGTAAACAGTCAACTTTTGTATTAATATGTAATTGTTGCTGTGAATCGTTACAAGTTTCAACTTTTCACTGTTACAAAAAGAGTTATAACGAGTTATTTGTATTCGAAAGGAATACTAATACGTAACGAACTTAACTATAAAAAGTACTGGTATTGTTATATAAAAGTATACTATCCTGATTATAATACATTTTTACTGCCTTCACGACACAGTGGCCAGGCCAGCACGAAATGCAACATGAAGGTCCTGGCTACAAATCCGTACTGCTGCTGCTGCTGCTGCTGCTGGATTCGGAGAAGTAAATGCTGTTAGTCATAGTGACCATTACAGCTTTATCG
>DWQX01003816.1:0-16593 GCA_018245475.1 Pharmacophagus antenor
CTGGGCCAATTCCCAGGAAAAGTGCCCTTCTTAAGGCGCCGGTAGCCCCACACACGCCTCCCCCTCCCACGGGGGGGTACGGTGCAGCAATGCATTTTCCCCGCGCAAACAAAGTGCTATTAAAATTAGACAATAAGAGTGTACACTTTGCTTGATAGTAAAATTATGGAATTTCCAGTGAGCTTACTTGTGAGTAGTAATAGAAGTCGGTAAGATACATCTCAGTGTTTAGCTGTCGAAGATTGAACCCAATGTAATCTATGTAAGTTTATGTAGGTAGTCATAACTATATAGAATTACCAGCCTTCACCCGCCCGCTTATCCTGGCATGGTAATTTATTAAATTTAAGTTAAAATTAATACCCTCCATTATTTGTATCGTTTTTGGAATCAATCTACTCCGAGAATAAAAAGTTTCATTCAATTTTGAATACCTAGACATGCATGCAGCTCCACATGGAGTCGTGGAAGTACACGCGTAGAGGTATTTGCTGATCTCGCACTCTTCGTGAGGCCCACAGCGTGACCGCGTAAGCGTGAGACACGTTAGCATGTAAGCGCAGTGTTGCGAACAGTAATTTAAGGTAGACTCTAAGAGACAGACGTCCACACATGCACTTTTATATGGATATCGCATAAGCTAGATGGGTCAGACGTTTTGCAGATGCATTTCTGTCGTAATTAAGTTTAGTTTTTAAAAAGCTCTCCGGGCCCCACACAAACCTGATTACCTCCTTTCTCCCTTCTGGTGAAGTATTCGAAAAAATCCTTTTTTATAAGATATCTACTCTTGACTAAGAACACAGTCGCCAAACTTCATGTCTGTAGGAACAACGGTTTAAGCTGTGCTTATATAAATTGGTCAATATGTAGATCAGTTTGGACTACAATTTTTTATGTAAATAAAGAGACTTAAATGAATATCGACTCTAATTATTGGGATCAGTTTTTGGTAGTTTGTAATAAAAATAAAAAAAACTGATTTAAATTTTCCCTAATCACTCGTCACGCCGTGAACGGTGTAAAGGAATTTGAAAATCGAACTGGGAATATTTTCACACAACCGAAGGCACAATAGACAGAGATTAACTAATCGTACACTTTGTTGCGCAAGCGCATACAAGATAATCGCCGAAAAGAAGCGGCCGCTAAACGCACCGACACAAATGCGCCGAAAACCGACAAAGGATTGTTGTTATAAACCCACCAATAGTTTGCGGTGGTAGTTTGATAAAGCTTTTTTATTTAACAAACTAAAAAAACAGTTTTTACTTCACAATGCTATGATACATATAAAAACCAATTTATTTTTGTGTATCAGTTTTTGTTCATTTATATATCGCGACATACGCCTTTTAAATTTCTAATGCTTTCCACCATTGTGGCTTCCAGTGTAAGCATATACTCACAAGTTTCAGATATTGTTATATACCTATTTGACTAATTTGATTTATTCTATTGTTAGAACACAATATCGATATGAGGATATATCTTGGTACGATACATTGATAAGAAGATTCTAGCATTGTCATTTTTAATTTAAAATATTACACATATCTTTTCTGCTTATTACTTCTATTGTTTAAGTAGAGATAGAGTAATAGTTTGTCACTGATACTGCGCCATCTGTAGGATGGTAGTAAAATTAATTGCGCAGCCCTCTACCCTCTGTCCCTCTTCTTGTATATTCGCCATATTGTCCTCAGTAGGTTAAAACTGATTTTTAGTTGGTTTTGAATATTGCAAGATGTCGCTAGCAGTCACTAAATGACACAATTATATCAAATGTTAAATTTATTTTATTACCATATTCATTAACTTTATTTTAAAACTGAAATAATATCACTTTTAATAATCACCGTGAAATTTGTCAGTGAAATCTTGATTTTATTTCGAATTTGGTTTATGAAGCTTATAATTATTATTTAATTTGGTTCCGTCAAATTGTTCAAATTGTTTATTTCTTTCCACGCTATTAGCCGTGTGTAAGCGTATAAAAAAGGCAACATCAAAAATGTTATAAAGCAGTGGCCGTACCCTAGTAGCGTCGTCATGACATGTTAACATATACGCTACAGTCATTGCAGCCGCTAACTACTATCATGCATTACTTTTCGAGTTACAAAGGAATTTGAACAAGTGATACTTCAGGTAACGGGTTAAAATTAAATAAATAGCCAAGTATGAAACGGACTTGCACCGTTAAGGATTTCGTACCATATGCGCCAATAAATAGAGATTGTAGTTTTAAGTAAGTATTATTTTTAATATTTTTCATTGCTAATAGAACAGACAAGACAATATATGAAATGAAAGTTTCAACTTTCTATTTATTAAGGTTCATGAGACAGCCGGCTGATAGACGTACAGACAGACGGCAGCTTAATGATAAAGTATCGTTCATCTTGTTTTGGAGTAGGGAACCCTAAAAAGGTCAATATACTATTTCATATCTCATTGCGACAAAGCTTACATTATAGTATTGCGCTATAATTTGATTTTCAACTAGGCAGGTGCAGGGTGTTATATTTAGCTACCGGTGAACTTATTGGATTTCTGCATATATGTATCATTATGTTACATAATATGTGATATAATTACGGGTATTTATGTAGCAGAATTGCTTATTAAAAAACAAAAAAACTAGCAACATTTTTTTTTTCGCATGAAACATCCGCATTCAAATATTACAGATATTTCAAAGATTCAACGACTCATAGATTCTTACGGCCTTTTTGAAATCTTACAAATTAGCTTCTATTTTTGAAGATGTAATATTACTTATTAGGTAATAACTTAGAGGAAAATGCGAAATAAAAGTACATAAAATAGAAGTAATGTACAAAATACGATGCTATTTTGAGAAGGGTGTACTCGTTCCCCGTCGAGCTGGTCTATTCATACTTGACCCGGTTATGAGATGGAGCATACAGAATGTATCACGTACATAGTTCTAGCTGATTCCTACGGCTTAGTTCGCGTAAAATATAGTTATAAACACCACTACATGCCGAAAAGTCTTGCATACACTATATAAGCAACAGTCATGATATGGTGCTTTCTTCAAATGGAAATTCGACATTCAGCCGGCGAAAAGTATTTCCATCTTGCCAAATTAATTTTATTTATTGGGGCTGAGTCTTTGATTGGTCAAAAATTTAGAATACTTAATCTTTTAAACATAATCGTGTGGTAAATTTTCATAATACTAATTTGAGTAGTGAATGATTACTCATATAAACTTTCATCCACTACGAAATCTTAATTATTTCCCTAGCGAATTCTTATAACCAGCCTTGTAACTATGTTTGAAAACTCTATTATATACGTGTATATGGTAATTATGAAGTTATCTGTTTAGTTCGGCTCAATCTTTTCGCAACATTATCTAGTGTTTGCCAATTTTCTCTTTTTAATATATATTATTATAGATAGATATATATACCTTATAGACTGCAACTTAATCGAAATTTCACATTATGTTAAGCGATAATGAGGCCGTAGATAGGAAACGTGCTCGGCCGTGACTCTTATATATATGAATACTGGAACATAGTGCCGCTTAGCTGCTCAATTGGTCTCGAAATCTTTGAATTCCGTATTACAAAGAAAGCTGTAACAATAGTTTGTACGTAGTAGTTCTAAAGTTTTTCTTTTTTTCTGAAGATCCTGGCTTTATCCATATAAGCAATAATGTACACAAAATTTAACCAATTATACGTCATGTAGTCTTGATAAGAACAATAAAGTGTAAGAGAAAAAAAATATATCGAAAAATCACGTTTTATTATGTAAATGTACATTTAAAATTTTAGGCTTGTCCTACAAGCACGCTACTGTCAAAGAAATGTACATATGTATGTAAAGGGATTTCTTCTTTTATCACTGTCCATAGCGATGCCGCGTCTTCGATGGGTTCCGTGCGATCTGTCGATCATTAAGCAACAATTATAACAAAGGGCGAAACAAATAAAAATAAAGCGGCACACTTCAATAAATAGCCGCCCCTGTGCCGGCGCCCTCCTTGGCTTACCACGGGGGACGGACCCCTAGATACAAATAGTGAAGTGACACGGAGTTAAACTAGAGATCGATGTTATCGATAATAATGCTGCAATGCAAAGTGAAACTTATGTGCGAAAAATCGTTAGTTTTTAATTTTTTTTAAATATAGACGTAAATCGAAATGTTAACGTATTGGCTTTTAATGTTCTCGGTACTAATATCTGTAAATACAATAAACCCCTCTATAGCACGGTACTCTTATTACACATTTTTCTATTACGCGGAGACAGTACATCGTGTTATAGGAGGGCTTACTGTATTTTGGTAATGTTTGTAGTAGGGAAATAACCTTAGATTTTAGTAATCATCGTCATCTATTAAAATGGTTTCAAAAAGCATTTCAAAGAAACTGAAAAATTTTCTAAAAAGTAACTATAAAGTTTAGTTATTTCATCTATACGATGTTAGATTAAATATTTGTTAATAAATTAGACATAAAAGATTATGTATTTATTCTGTTAATAATGGTTATTATAATTTATTAATATTTTAGGAGCCCGTTGACAATTGACGTCTCATAAGGAAGGTAATGCTCAAATCATACTTGCATTGTAGTAAATTCTATAACATAATAAGATGTTTTTGTTAACGCTAATCTTAAATCCCTTGTAATGATCTCAATAAAAATGGCATGTGGCAATTATTTGAGTGAATGAATGGTTTGTTTTTTCATTATTATTTAGTTCCTGACGGAGCTTCGGCTTTTTAGCTTCTATACCGATTGACTAATCGCTACCTAAATTTCTATGCGAATAAATTTGAGCATGCAGGGTACATTCGCGGTCATTTTGTTTTGTGATTGCATGATAGCGTATAAGGATTAAAACCGTTTGACCGAGAAATATTTATGTGGTCGTATTAATAATTTATTTTACAGTTATTTAATTACAGTATAACGTCTACGGAATTTTGTTAGTTAAATGTAAACAATGGTTAGTTTGTAAATTGTAGAAAGTCTTGATTGCTAGAAAGTTTTATATCCGATGTGAATATTACCAGCTTTTTATTGCATTTAATTATATTTTACTTGTTACGTCTATATAAATTACTATGTACTTACAGTTGCTTTTATAATTACGTATATATATTACAGTGAGTTTCGTTGCGATGGAAAAGTTTGTTTTTAGTAACAAAGTAATAGGGAATTAAACCAAAGTTTTCTCCCTTATTTCACGTCGAGCAAATATGTCACGATTCAAAAAGTTTAATGCATACAATAAAAGGACCTTTACAATGAAAATAATTACATTGGTTATCTATGCAAGAACTTAAAACTCTAGAAAAATATTATATGATAAAAGACAATGACTTGCATATAATGTACTTTCAAATAATCATGTAAATAATCTTCTTAATTTTGGAGTAGAACATTTGTTTATCGATGTCAATGTGATTTAAATAGTAACCTAATCTAATAATATGAAACTTGTATTGATTCTTATGCACACATTTTACAATTAGATCCTCGAACTATTTAATCCGCATCTCACGTGCAAAGAAAACAATAAGGTTGAAATTGCTTTGACAATATATAATCAACGCTCGCCTATTACCCTTCACTATTTATACGCAGGTCGATCCTGATCCCCGATACAATTACACTCTGTGTGTAGACTCGTTACTGCACAATCTTCTCAACACTCCTCCGCGTTCAATATTCAAACAATATCAAAATAGACCTTAACATCAAACGTTTAGAGCTTACATTGTCTCAGCTGTAACACCCTAAACTTTCACCTCTTTCAATAGGAGTTTAAACCTAAATACCTTGCGTAGGAAAGCTTTCACTTTTCAGGAATCATTTTACAAGCCTCCACCGCTTAAAACTGAACTTAACTACACTTTGAATAGGGTCTAATACTTATTATTTCGAGAAAGTTTTTCCGAAGGCGGTAGGCTTAAAACTCTCGAAACCAATTCTGGAGGGTTCGGGAGGTTTAAGCCCTTCAAACAATAGATGGAACAATTCGATATTTAGCCGATTATAAACGCTCTCCGTAATGCTCTTACCTAGGTGTGATTTTTGTATGAATGCTTTGGTAGCGACTCCATTCTCGACTTATAGAACAGGCTTAGAAATTGTTCTGCACAAATTTTTAATTAACTTTTCGTGAATCGTTTTTTAATTTCATTTCAAAAATAAAATCACATTACAAAATGTAAACTTGTTTCATTAAAATTAATCGTGACATTGTCGGTGCCTATATAATTGGAGTCGAAATTCAAAAACTGTACAGCAGCACAGGGTGGGTATAATGTTTCATATCATTTTAAATCATTACTTTCCTCAGTAGTTGACCCTTATTGTTTAACTTTTAAAGATTTTAGGTTCAGTAAGATAACATAACCTAGAAATAAGAAGTCATTACCACAATCACACCTGTTAATCTGATTGTAATTTTGACTGTCTTCGTGGAGCAGTGATTTTCTGTTTGCCTTTTAACGGAGGCTGGGTTCAATTCCCGAGTCACAAGATGTGGAGTTAGAATGGTGGTAGGGTTTGTTGAAACCGCCTGGATAGCTACCACCCCTAATGTCAATCTGCCGTCATAACAGCATTACCGTGTTCCGGCAGTAATATAATGAGATTCAGAAGTATTCTGGGGGAACAAGCTTCACTATCTACGGCTTTATTGTCACTTAACATCAGGTGAAATCGACGTCAACAGTTAGCCAATAACTAATAAAAAAAAAACAGAAATAACTTTCGTTTTGTCGTTCCACCACGAATTTGATTTTAAGTATTTAAAGAAAAGTTATTACGATCCTAGAAATTTTTAACTATCACGGTTAATACAAACGTTTTAATGTTGAACACGAATAGATCAAAATATCACAGTAATCTATTGTAAGGCTCGTGCGCGAACGGTTAACGAGTGAATGCGCGCGCGCATCGGAACGGCGCGCGGTGTGCTCCGGGCCGTGTGAGCTGGTAATTGGCCGCGTGTTGTGTGCGCTCACCCTTAGCGCCACTTCAATATGCGGTCGACGGACCATTGGCTTCGTATTAAAATATTTTGTATATACACATACGTATCTCATGCTGAAGTGAATTAACGAATAACGCGAATTACCTTAGACATTCATTCAACTTTCAGTGATTGACAACGAATTGTTTGACAAAGTTTTGATTCTATTTTCATTCAACAAACGATGACCGTGACTTCACCCCGACCCGGTAGTAAGCGGTTTTTATCAACAATGGACTAATACGACCTCTATTTCATATCATATTAAGTGACAGTAAAGTATTAATAAAGGATAACCCTGCTTCAATGTGATTACGATCATGACTGCCGGAACACAGCAACGACGTTATGTCGGCAGACGGACGGAGTGGTAGCTAGCTAAGCGGTTGCGTGGAGAGCCTTGGAACATCCCAAATACCCCTTCAATCATTCATAGGCCGATAGTAATACTTGATACCTCTGTGTTACAGGGCATGCGATGAACCACCGTACTATGGAGGTCTTCTGGAAGTGATACATATGAGAGAGAGAGAGTTTTCTGAGGAAGCACGCTTCGTCCATCGATATTTCAATTGTCACTTAACTTCACGTGAATTGCGGACATATGTTAACTCCTTGTCGAATAAAAACAAAATAGGCACTGCAGTGGTAATTGTCCTACCTAGTCGGTATTAGATTAGAGAGACTCATTATGTGCATTACTTCGATTGTTCTGTTTAATTTGAAAACCTCATGTTTATTTTTCAATACGTAAAGATAAAATTATGGAAATAGTAGTGACATCAAATTCAATATGATAAATGCTATTCAACATGACAAAGGATTTTATTTAAAAATGTCTGCGACAAATAATGTTTTTATTATATTTTTTATTTTTAGTTGGTGTTTACACATTATTTGCATAGAATTACAGAGACATGTATAAAAACTAGTAAAAGCTTTATAGCAATATTCTATTCTATTAATTTAACTGAAGATTAGGAGAACGTCTCTATAAATTTTAACAATATTTATTATTTTCAACAACATATCGCACCTCTTTTGGAACAGTCATGTTAATATGCAATTTTTCAGGGGAAACATTGAAAATTTTGATGTCACCAAAAAATTTGATAGTTTCAGATTTAGACATGATGAACAGGTCCACAACGTCATTTTAACTTTTTAAAATAATTTGTCCCGTAGTACTTTAAAAATGTACAGTTATTACATTATCCAGCTGATTTTTAAAGTTTACAGTGCCTCACATAAAAACACCTGGTGTTGTAAAATTACATACTTTTATTCTTTATCAACTAATTTTACTTGAAATTTGATGTACATTTCGTTTCATCGTCATACGTACTACATACTGTATAATTTTAATTGTGCTGCAGCAAAAGACCGTTCGAAATAAGAAAGAGTAAATCAAAAAATATTTCAGACACAAGTATCAAACGGCTGAATTTAATGCATGTTAAAAATATTTAGGTAAACAAAATCACGATACGGTTCTTTGCTGACAATTTATAATTACATAAAGTGTTTATTTATCAGTATGTAAAATGTTTTCCCATTTATTTTCATTGTCGGATTATATATTCTTTATTAAATATTTCTTGTTAATTTAAACATTGCGACTAAATGTAGATTTATTTAGATAGATAAAGATTTTGTCATTGATATTAATTGATTTAGTGATTGATAGTAATTTCTAAAGATTCCTTGTGAACAAATTAACAATACTATTTTCATGTAAAAATAATCTACAAATATTAAATTGTTATTGTTATAAGTGTTATAAGTGTAAAAACTGTTCTATGATCTTTTTGAAATCAAACATTAGCTTTTATCCGAAGTACAGAAAAGAAAGTTTCAATATAATAACTTAGAATTTTGTATCTTATTAATTTAATTTAACCTGTTTAAATGTCTGAAAAATTTTTACCCCTATTTATTATACATTTTTCACACCACACTTTTTTCCATCTTATTTCATTTTAACCTTTACATTAACGAACATACCATTAAACATAGAGTTTTTATCATTATTAATAGTTGATTTTTTTAAACTATCACTAGGTAAATATTATAATTTACTATTTATGGACTGCACACCAGTAAAATTCTATTTAATAAATATAAAAACTGTTTTGTATTATTTAACAATGTTTTAGTTTTCACATCACAAAAATTTTCATGACAAACACCACAGGATTCCATTCATCGGCGCAATTTTCGATTTTCGAACGCCACGCGACGGGAAAATGCCGACGGGAGGTTGCCGACGGCGCCAAACGCCATTCTCCCCTCTACCAATCACGGAGCCGTACACGCCCCGACGCAAGCGCGAAAGAGCTTACGTGAAAATATGTGCGTTAGAAGGAGACAAAGGACATGCGTGCGCGGGAATATTGTACACATTGGCGGGGGAAATTATGATGCATCGTGTTGTTTTAGCATCAGTAACAGTTAGGTTTTTTTTTATTTAGGATAGGTAAGGAGATGGAGTAAAAGTAGATGATTTTCTAAAAGCTTTATAGTATGTCTGTTTAAATGATTGATAGTAATAATAAAAATATATTTCCTAACTTCTGTTATAATAAACAAAACAATATTTTTCATAGTAAGGCATTGTCTACAATCAATTAGATATATATCAATATTGATCAATATTGTCAAGTCATTGACACAATATGTTATAATGTAATATCTATTATCTTAATTATTACTTATTAATCCATTACAAATATAAATATTGTCATCATTATTGTTATACAAATTAAAATACAGAGTTACAATGTGAAATAGATAAATGTTACATATTTGTTAAAAGAAAACTATAATTATCAAACATTAAAGTCGTCTTGTTAGAGTTTCATTTTTTTTTTACGGTTATTAATAATATTTAGTAATTTTGAAATCAAACTGTAATGAGATTTAAGATATGTTATGGGAAATAGCGCCATTGTTACATTCCTGTTAACTACATGGTAAATCAATTCTGTAACCTCTGATTCGCATACCAACAATTTTATCACTAGGCTTACATCAGCCTCTTTTCTTTTGAATAACATTTTTAAAACTGTTTTTTAAATCTACATTTGTTTTTTTAAAATCATTGCAAATAATAAATATAATAATGTGGAACACACTCATTTTTGTTTTTAAAAACATAAAATTTTCTATTTTTTATATCTATCCGTTTACTTTCATACAATTGTATTAGCTCTAAAAACTAAAAAAGAAATGAAAATAAAAAAGAATTAGGGCTATTAATGCTTAAAAAAAATTGTAAATATATATTATTAAATTGTTTTTATGTTGGAACAAGGAACTGGTGTCTTTTGTATATAGCAAGGGAAAGTTACTAAATCGATTTTGTCGAGGCGTTCAAAAACTTATGACGGAAATTCACAACTGAAACACTTTTTATCCGGGGGATATTCTGAGGCTTACTGAAAGGAACCTGTGCGCGAGACGTATAGCCAAGGTCTGTACTAATATAACACGATTTATTATAGTGAGATTATTGGTCAACATTATTTCATTCTTTTAAATTATAAAGTGGTATAAACGCTGCCTTCATACTCATTTACAGAGTTTAAATACAAATAGTTCTGATATCATATGTGTAAAAGTAAATTTAACACTTTGTAGAAAAAGTGTATGTGCTAATAGAAGGACTATTTATTTGTACTTATAGATGACGGCAATATTTTAATGATAATAAATAATGTAATTATTGTGATATGGTCTAAAAATAAATCATATATATACATAAAGCAGAAAACCATTAATCTTTTAACATATACGACAATATGTTGAATCTTGTAATAAAAAAATCCAATTAAATACCTATTTTACATAGATATTTAGCTGAAAACGAATGGATGATTAGTATTTTTAAGCACTGCGAAGCTCCCCCTTTGAATGATTACAAATGCAACACGATTATACATTCAGAATTCTTTGTTTATGAATTCATTGCTTGAGGCGGCGAAGGGTACATATCATTATATTCCGAAAATATTAAATCCATTGTTTTTGTTTCGCGGTGTTTAAATAACCTTAAAGACTCGCAAGGGGGTATGGGAAGAAGTAACTAAAGTTACTAGAGGCTGTATTATCACACAAGCCAAAAAGCCCGGCTTTGGTATAGCCAAAACAATGATATGAAAACTGAGAAATCATAATTGGATTATGGTTTTAAACATTGACGATGTTAGAAAGAATAAAAAACTAATACAAGTTTGTTATATTTATTACTAAGATTTGTTATTGACTCTTTTGGGCATGTTTTATATGCACAAAGCTAAATGTCAGTGATAATTGTTTCTAACAGGACGCCGAAAAGTACTAAGTCATCTCAGTGTGTATTAGATAAAAAAAACTTAATCTCATAATAACAAATGAAAAAATATGTTATAGGTTTAAAAAGTTAGCCTGAAAGGGAATTCTGTTTTTACAATGGGCGCAGTGTTAAAATTAAAATGAAATATGGAATGACTTGTTATTTCGCAATTTTTGATAGTGAACATTCTGTAACTATCGTAATATTTATTATCGTATTAAGAAAGTAATATATTTATTTAAACGAATTAAAAAACATTTGCAATTTTTTTCTGTGATAACGTCATGCGGCAAAGTGACGTAAATGTAAAAAAAAACACAAAAAGCGCGCGGTTTGCGGAAGACAGCGCGCGTCAAATTGGCCGCGACTCGATCTAATCTGTAACCTATCGGTGAAAGAGATTCTCATCCTTTTTTAATACGGTATCTTGGTTCAATTTACAAGAAGTTTATTATTTTAATAGATTTTTTGTTACAATTTTCTATTAATAAACAATTATCGATGTAATTATATAACAAGAAAATACTGGCCGTTAGTATTTCTGAGCTAGCTTTGGTATATTTCATCAGTGATTAATAGAAGAGAATCGAAAAAAGAAATAGGTACTGTGTAATAACCTAAGGTAATCTGTTACTTTGTACCCCAAAATCAAAATTATAAAAGTCAGAGAGCAATGTAACTGCATATAGTACTATTTTAGACTTCTGCACTATAGCTTATTTGTAAGAGCGCTAAAGATAATTTAACATTTATTTTCCAATATCCTTAATTTTTTTTTAATCGATATCTATGATTTCGTGATACTTAAACAGATGAAGTAAATTTTAAATACATATTTATAGAAAGCGATTCAATCGAGATTGACATTCTTTTGCTTATAATTGATAATTAAAAGCAGTTAAAACCTTTTTATTGAAAAAAAAAATAGTTTTTTATGGAATATTTTTGGTTTTTGCGTAAATGTTTAAATATTCTCATTTAATACAGTTAAATATTTTCTGCATTGTTAGCAACACTGAAAAACCGCTTATTCTCGTGAATCGCGCCGTCTAATCTATCGGCATGCACAAAGCATTCGTTACTTAGAGCTCGGGATGTTGTGAGCCGCCAGTGATGCGTGTAAGGCGGCGCAGCTGCGGCTATGTCTAGGGGTCCGATAGCGCGACGGCACCGGGGCTGATGCACGCGAAAATATGCGTTCAAGAAAGGTTACATTACACCTAAGACCGTGCGGTGTTAAGGTTAAACTGTGCGATCGATTATCGCTAATATTCTTTTCTTCTATTTATTAATGATTTATTTATCGGGGACATGATATCAAATGCATTATAATATTACCTTAATGCTTTTAAAATTATTTACATGTAAAATTCTATAAGTTTTTTTACCGCTCATGCGCTAACACTTGAACTCGATTTCACCTGATGTTAAGTGCAGCGAGGCCGTTAGTTGGTGAAGCGTGTTTGCCCAGAATACATCTGACTATCACATGTTCGACTACTGGAAAAAAGAAATGCTGTTATGAAGGCATATTGACATTGAGGGTGGTCGCTAGATAGGTGGGTTAGGAAAATCCTACAACCAAGCGAATCCACTACAAACTTTTTGTACAAAAATCAGAACGGTGCTACAAAAAACTATTAGCATTAGAGAAAATGACGGCTTACATATTTTAAATTGATATTATTATTTATTAAAAATAGTAACATCGCCCGACGGAGTTAAAAATGTAATTATAATTTGTAAATAATCTTTATTGGTTCAAATAATTAAAGACTGCGTGCTATTGTGAACTGTAATGAACCCAGTACAATGCACTTCTTTAAAGTATAAATAAAAATCTTTGCACAATGGGTACAAGAAAATGCAATGTTACGAAACGGCCCAAGAACAATCCCATACAAATGCGAAACTACAGAATAAATCTATCGATGCGTAAATTAAGGATCCGATGCTATTCAATTGAGGCATGAGTGCAAATATAAAAAAAAATACGATGTTAAGAAAATACTCTGGCCCCGCGTATCTAGATGTCCCGCTGCGGTGTTCCATATTGTTCTTAGACAAACACTTTCTTTACACGAGAAAAAGTTCCATTATACATTTTTCGAACACAGACCGCGAGCATTATCAAAGGCGGATTTATAACGCTCGAATTAATTTTACCTTTAAATTACCATTATAAATACGATCGCGTAAATTGTATAAAAAAAGCATCTAACGTTTTGGCCAGAAATGAGAGTAACTTTTGCATTGTCAAAACGTATATACTCTCATCGTTTTTGGTTGGCAAATAAAAAGTGACGACTCAATCGCACAGCTCTAACCGGGCGAGACGAATACCGTGACATGGTATCGCAAAATCTCACAATAACTAAGAGCGTGCGTGAAATTAGGCCCGTATAAATTAGGGCTAAGTCATTGGGCGCGCGAGCGGCGCGAAAGTGGCCGCGTGTCCGCCATTGTTGCGATGCGACGCGCGTAAACGGTTTTTGTTGATTTTAGGTTATTGCGTTTGGGCGGGCGGCCGGTATGATTATGCTCGCCGCTGTCAATTAATTGTGTGAACCAGCTCGTGCCGTTTGTTCATAATAAGTTTGTTTGTTGTAACAAGACGTAATGATCATGGCTTTTTCCATCGGCTAATTTCATCACTTTGTAACCACAGACTATTTTCAATAATATTTTTTAAATTTATAATGTATGAATATATATTTTTGAACAGTTTTAGTAAAGATGATTGATAAAAATTACATTAATTATCATCTACTTCGGGGTTCAGTTAGCTATGGTTAATGAAATCACTAGTTAGCTGATACCAAAGATACGAGCGCAAACCAGTGACGTGTTTTACTTTACTTTTTAGCTAACATCATATATGGAAAGTTAGACAGAATGTTTAAAAATTGTTTTATATTACAATATGTTCAACAGTAAAAAAAAATGTTCGTGGACTTGGGATAGCTCTTTAAAGTACTGGAAACTTGTAAGCAACAGTATTCATTAGATACAATATTAGTAAAATATTAAACATTTGTATAATAGTTTAAGATTTCCAGTTTTGAATTAAATACTATTTTCTCCTCTTTTCAAATGCAGTAGCTACTGCTTTAATCTGTGCTAAATAATAGGTATTTAATTGAACACGTTAGAAATATATAATTTTATTTCTTGTTTTATCTGTTAGCAGTAAATGTTAAGTTTTTATTTTTATCTGCAGCCGTCAATGTTGTTACAATACCTAAAGTCGTGAACATTAACGTGGTATGGGCAGCGTTGCAATAAAACCTTGGCGGCGGTTTATGACACACCACAGATCTAAAATAACGTTACAGATAAAATACGAATAATAAAATTTTAATAATACAATACACAGATATAAATAATTGTGAACTTTCAAAATTTGTTGATTTGTTTTACTTTTATTCAGTGACGTCATAATTCTTAACGGACAATACAGTTCATGAGACCCTAACTCTTACATTAAAGACAGAAGTTATTAATAGATATTATACAATAAATAATTTCATTTTCTGATGCAATGTAATTAAATACATTTGAGATCAATTTATTAGATTTTGTCAGAAACAACAAAGTTCGAATATAAGTTTAGTTTAACATAAGCTGTATTATTTAATAGATTAAAAATAAATTACACATTTCATTTCGTTAAATAAATTTGTTGAGTGTTAGCAAATGATTTCAATTCGGGATCCTATCGTGTGTGTACGGCTGAGGTCTAATCGATAATTGATTTAATCAGCGGCGTGCATTTGCAAAGGCGTATGTTAAACAGTTAACTGGACACATGATGAATTTACAAAAAAAAATTGTACATAAAGTATCGTATTGTCTATGAAATGAATAATTTTTTTTAATTCTTTTTTAACAATCTTTTACTATTGACAGTATAATTAACATTTTTATTAGCTCTTTCAATTAACTCAAAAACCAATACTTTGTTCTCAGAGCTTATGAAAAGATATCGAATTATCATCCTTGCGTTTTGTGCCAATTACACTTAGGCCAAACTCATTACTATGGTTAACAATCATGTTTATTCAGTAAATTTACGATAACACTTAAGTACTAATTACTACCTGTATCTTTCAAATTATTAAAAAAAAACACAGTACTATATATTTTTTACAATAAATTTATTATTTTTATTAAAAAAAAACAATGATTGCTACACGCTATAAGCACAAAACCTGTCACATTCCGTGAGTATATACGAAAACAAAAAAAAACAAACAAAAACTATCACCCGTTCGCTAGAAAAAAAAACAAAGAAGTAAAAACGCACTTAGCGTTCGAAATTCAAAAAACATTCGACTCGCGAAGTCATACAGCATGCTTCTGGTGCGAGCATCGCGCGCCGTTCGAATGTGGGCGTGTATACGGCGCTTCGGTGTGTGCCCGCGCCTGTGTGCGGCACCCACCCTAGGGTGAGTTAGGGCCCCTCTAGGCCCCGCCCCTGCGATGCTCACACGGCTGACTTGGAATCAGATGGCTCGGCCAGTCGCAACCGAGCCGTGATATCGAGAACGCTTCGGAGCTTCTGAACGCGCTCCCACCCAATACTTAGGGCATTCGATGATTACGCGCTACACTGATCATTCGGTTACTTAGAAACTTGACGAATTAAAGAATTCCGGTTGTTACCTGGGTTAAACGCTTCGACGGACTGTGATTGTAACGAGTTTGTGATATATATTTTTTTATTTTTTCACTTGTGGTGCGGGCCGTTTGTGAATTGCAAGGTTTCCTTCATGCCGCTGCACGCCGTTTTAGGTAGGTTCAATGACCTTAATAGTGGTACATGAATATCGAAGTTTCCTATCCACACGGAATCCAATATTGTTTACCTTAATCATTAAGAAATAAAAATGTTTAAAAATATGTTTAAGTATACATAATATTTACTCTATTATCTTAAAAATATCTAAAAATATTTTATTACATGAACTTACATGATATTGAAAAATAAACAAAATGTATTATTGTCAATATTAAATATTCCTATCATGATTAATTTAAGGTAAAAATCTTGCCACACTGTAAAAGACCATAAAATTTCATTAATTGTCAGCTTTATGAGGTTAGAATAAGAATTAATAATACGTTTAATGTGTGCACATGTCTGCATTAAAGTTATTTAAATAGAAGTTGTATTGAACAAATCGGTGTTTGAATTCAAGAATCGGCCGCCCCAATGTAACCTGA
>DWQX01003817.1:0-16591 GCA_018245475.1 Pharmacophagus antenor
ACTCCTACATATTAATCCAGATCGCAACAAATTAAATCCGTTATATATGCATAAAAGTCTCCAAATAATTCAGTACTTAAAGGGTTAAAAATGAATGTGTAGAGTTAAAGAACTGTATAATCGTCTGAAAAGTTTGTCTCTCAATAGGCATCAGCTACAAAAGTCAGAATAACGGGCTAAATGTGGACGAGCAGCGTCGAGGAAAAGCCTAAAAATTGGCTACCGGTCGATAGTGTTAAGTGACGCGATGAAATAATGAAGCGTTGCGTTTTATATAAAACATTACCTATAGTAGTTATAAGAGTGATGCAGTAAATTAAAGCCCCGGAAAACGTCCACTTGTTGTCTAGCGCTAGCTCCGGCGGAGGCGCGTCGGGCGATTGTCTCGCGGCCGCCACGATCGACGTCTCGAACTTCCGCAGCTGCTCGTGCACCAGCCGCGTCCAGTTGCGCTCGTACAGTACGTTAAGGCGTTCTAAAACAATGAAAATTAAAATTAAATTATCCGCATATTTTTTACAGATACTAGAAGAGAACGAGTAAAGTTACTTTTTAACACTGGTTTCACGGGACCCGTCATTTCGAAGTAACGACGTTTGATATGAAGTTTCGTGTACTAGAATGCATTTGGCTTTTTGATATTTTAATACTGTTTCGAGTAATATGGCTTTATATTTTTATTTGCAATACAGGAAAGATAATAATAATACACAAAATTACTACAGACTCGAAAAGAAAACTATGAAAAGTTGTCCGTCAATCTAGTGTTGGTATTCATAGACAAACAAACAGACCGTACTAAATCAGAATCATTAATTTTATTTGTTTAAAAACTTCGTACCGATGACATACTTATTAAAAAAAATCCAAACATAAAAAGTATCGTACAGCCAAATTCAAGTTATTGTGAGTTCTATACCAGCTAACCTTTGTGATTTAGAAAAGGGGTATTGGAGGTGTAGCTATGAACTACTATGTGACATGCATAAAAAACATTTAATAAAATTATTGTAATTAATACAACACACAACAACGACCAATTTTTCTTTTAAATTTTTCAAATGGCTACAGTAAGAGAATACTGAAACTGTAACGTAAATTATGGAAAAGAGGAGACAATATACTTCGAGGTGAAGTAGGTATGCACTACCCATGAAACTAGATGAAATCAACGTGACCGCCACTACTGACGCTATTGTGTGAAGTACCCCCTTTTAATTAACAGTCCAGCGGCCGGCGGTTCGTCGCAATAGCTATTCCGATGCTATTCATACTCGATTGACACGACCCAATGAGCTGCCGCAGTATTATTAGCGTGAAATGTTCAATCTTGCAATCAACATCCATGCCAATTGCTACACTCATTTCCTTATCGTAATAATAAAATAATTAACAAACTACCGGCGGGAAGAGTACAAATAAATTTTCAGTATACCGCTACATGTTTATTAATTGAAATACTACGCCTTTAAAATACTATATTACATCTATTTTCCGAATATTATTAAAATCCTTCTATTCGTCATAAATATATTACTTAAATGTGTGAATCGAGCTCATGATGTTACCCACCGAGATAATATTAAGTATATCAGATATAGCTGAATTGCAACATTTAAATCTTTGATTACATTTAAAAATATAATGAACCCTTAACTCCCTGCAAGTGTTTGTTATTTCTGCCAACTAAAAATAATGAAAAAAAAATGTTACATTCGTAACAGCATGGAAACTGAACACGTTTTACATACAGATTACATTCGATAACGCCAACGGTACAGTGATATCATAAACGTAATCATGCAAAAAAACATTAAGCTCTGCAGCGAAGTTTACTCGATTACACAACAAACGGCGGATGGCTCCTCAGAAAAGCCAAAGGTAGGCTTATAGTTAATATACAATTACATACAATAATAAATGATATCTAATATACAATCACGTATAATAAATTATATAAAAATATTTTTTTTATTGTTAATAAATATGCAAAAATTTCCCTTCAATTTGTAATGATTAAGATGATGACATTGAGGCTGTAGATAGTAAAGCATGCTCTTCTAGAATACTCTGGCTGTCGCATATGTGACAGCCGGAACATAGCATCTCTGTTAAGACGATAAGTTGACATTAAGAGTAGTACCTGGTCAGGTGGGACCGATAAAAACCTATCCTTGTTAGAAGACAAACAGGCCAATGGGCCACGGAGACAGTCAAAAAAGTCAGTACACATATGTATTTTAATAAAGTATAAAATCACATACAATTGTTAAAAGATGTAAATAATTTCTAAAGATAGGTAATCAACACAGCTAGGTATCTCGGGGATCAATCTAGGCAACGGGCACAGAAGTGTCTATTTGTACCACGCAAAAACATCAACTATTTTCCAGAGAACAGAAATCCGTTCATTACATCTAGTAAACTTTCTCAGCCAGTGAGATAAATTACCCGTGTATATTAATATTTTACATCACCTTACCCTACATTGTGAAGTGTACCTTTTATCATCAATTCATAGTCCTCCCAGTTTTGATACTTTACTATTTTGATATAGACAATGGGAAATCAGAGACAAACTACTGACATCAATATACGTGCGTTATATATTTATAATAATTTAAAGATGGTTACATATTTTCTTGTAATTTTTCACACTAACTTCAACTTAAAAGACATTCAAAGTGAAACTCAAAAGAATGAGGCAGCGTAAAAGCCCCGGCTGACTTTATTATATCCCGTATTACAATGATATGTAAATCTATCTACCAACACAGGAATTACGAAGAGAAAGAAATTAATTAAAACATTATAAAATTAAAAACGGCTCGTTCGCTGCGCCAACGTCAACATAAAACTGCTTAAAATATTCACTATCGGGAACATCCCCGTAAATTGCTGCGATGCATTTTTCATGAGACAAGAAATATCGGACGCTATGAATCCCTGATTTAATTATTAAGCTTCTAGCCGCCATTTTTAAACCATACATAAATATTTTTTATATATGCGGGTTAACAATTGAATCACAAAGAATTAAAAAATTAGTAGTTCTTAAAGTTAGTTGATAACTTATATTATTTCTCTTTAAACGTGCAATATAAATATTTATAGAAAAAGGTTTTAGTGTTATGTCTACAAAGATAATTTTGCTGGTTACGGCATTGTAAGCTCTTTAAAATACACGCGCTGCGTTCAGGAAATTTCAACTTCTTACTTGTAATAAAAGCATAAATTTGTACGAAACATGTTTAATCTTGTTTTGTTAAGCTGTTGTAAAGAATGATTTCTTCACATTATGAAGCAAGTATAGTTGCCTTATAGTAAAGTATTACAGCCAAGCAACGATTTTTCAATGGCAATTATATAAGCCCTAAGATATCTAATAAAATTTATCTTGCCCATTTGAAAATTTCATGATATAAAATTATCACAAATAAGACATCTCACCTTCAAGTCAATGTTGAATTTGTATACAACACATGCTGAAAACAACATATGTTTGTAGATAAAATTCATAGTCATTAAGTTCATAGATATTTAGATACCTTTTATAAACTACTGCTTCAATTTACAAGAAAAAAGTTAAATTTCTAATTAGGTAGATACGTTCCGACCGCGTCTTTGACTGTCATAGCGCTCCCCATTTGCCTTTGGATCCTATAGTGCCCCCTCGAAAAGTTCCAGCGTCCACTGGGGGGCACCGCTCCCCCCTTTTGGAACTATGATGTAGATAATTTTTAGTTATTAGTAAGAACGAGCTACAAATAACATCCAAAAGTTAATCGAAGGTAAGTTACATTAAAAATATATAAAACTTATATATCTCAAAAATTGTATATAGAAACTATTTTGTTATTGATTAATTATAATTCTCTCGTTAATCTAATAAGCAAATATATTTAGCAATAAGTTTGTTTGCTTCTAATTTATATGGCACTTAACTTATTGTGCAAAAGAACAAATTCGCTTTTTGCGTGTTAACGTATAATTTTATGTTAAAAGATGATGTATTCATAAACGTTCTAAAGATATTACTCAAACGATGGTATTATTGTGATATATTTTCTTGCTAATGATTATAGTTGGTGTAAATCACGAGATCCAATATTGTCCGTTATTTATTTTAATCGTGTTAGCTTATAATTAGTAATATATAAATTAAATATTTTCGACACGCGTACAACGAGTTTTTTTTTTATACTCATTGCCCAAATATAGTCTAGAAATCAATAGTTACTTAACTTTTAGGTCATTAGCAGCACTGCGTTGTGTTTAATGAAACTACACTAACTGTACAAACTGAAATTAATTTTTTATTTATTTAATAATCTTTATTAACTTTACCTTAAACTATGGTACAATGAGCGGATTCAATGTTGATGTTAATTTTTTATCTGTTGAAATGTTAAATTTTATTAGAAAATCTACACACACGCACTTCATGTGCCTTCGTGATGCAACAACTTTGTTCTCAGTTACACGGAGGAGTATAGTCCAATTTGAAGGTGACATAAGTAGTGAAATATAGGTGATACTTTAGCCTTTTTTTTATTCGCCAGCTACCTATCACACTTTCAATCGGCCAGACTCCTCTAGACGCACACGCTTTATCAGTCCCATTGCCACTTAACAGCATTTGAAATTGAGGACGTAGGCACGTGAGAACGTAGGCAAACTCTACAAGCGAAATAAAAAAAAACTTACGTCATTTGGTCGTTGTATTAGTGTACACCTTTTGTCACTTTTTAAGAAATTTAATAATGTTTAAAATATTTTTTTTATCGCAAGTAATTAATTATTAACTAATGTGTAACACGTTTTATTATATGACAAAAATTGTTCCCATAATGGTGTAATTATTCTTGCCACGGCGTGTTGTAAACTAGAAACACAGTATTATTTGAATGTCTCCGCAGCTCAGTGGTTAATTGCCGGTTAACACGGAGGTTCCTGGTTGGATTTCAAGGCCACATTAGTTCTGAAGTTTGGATCGTAAAAGAGTTTTTCGAACCCATCTGGCAAGCTACCGCGGGTATCAATTTGCTGCCAAAACAGCGTTGCTGTGTTCCGGCAGTCGTACATGTCTTCTGAGCACGCTAGTATCTACGGCCTCATGGTTTTTCTTAACAACGTAAAAGTGAGGCCAAGTGCTAGCCCATTACAGATAAAAAAAAACGTTTACACCCTATTTAGCCTTAGAAAAACGCACTATTACTTAAATAGACAACCTTTTGAAAGAGACACCGACCTTCAGTAAAGTACACTATAAACTTAGATTCTCGCTATAAATCCTTAGATTTATCTGAAATAGATTTTATCGGATATCGTTTTGGAAGCACAAGTGGGAATAAATTCCCGAAGTTGTGCGAAATACACGATAAAATATTCGCAGTTCTAAAGTGGAATTTGTAAGAGCAAGCACTCGAACAGTACTCGGAATAGATTGGTCCCGTATCGGGAATGCGTAGTCGAGCCTTTACTGTCATTGTGTCATACACTTTGAAGATAAATCAAATCATACACCTACGATTTGGATTCGAATATTTCGTGTATACTTAAATATTTTGCTTCGCATAACATAAAAATCGCTTTGGCTACTACGATTCGGGTTTAGAATATTTCTCTTACTTCGCTTAACGTTTACAATAATTTAGAAGTATATGAATGCATCTACGGACTTATTGTCGCTTAATATCCGATAAAAAAAAAAATTTATTAATGCTCGACATGACGTTTTACTCAAATTTATTTGACAGAATTAATGTGTAATTGTCAGGTATTTTTCATGCAATATAACTTATACGGTCATTTGTTTCAAAGTTAGACTGTTTAGTGATTATACTGTTGCTAGATTTATTACCATTTATTTAAAACATAAAAAATTTGATTAATGTTGGCAGTTTCAGCTTTTCTTTAAAAAAATTTAAGTGTAATGTATACTTTTACACACAACTATTGCTGTATTAATTTTATATAATGTTTAAAACGAAATTAAATTTTTTTCAATGGAAATTTGTATTAATTTTATCACTCATTCACAGCGTCCGATCTTACTTTTCTCATAAAAATGGCACCTTCGCAATTTGTAGAGGTTTCCGGATACTAGATAATTTATGTCTTGTTAATTAATTCATAATTTTGTGAGACATTATATTTCGTATGAATTTTATTATAAATTTCTTCTGAATTGCTAAAACACTTTTAGTTTTTACGTTTATACAATCTATGGATTAAAATCTAGATACATATTAGCACTGGGTTTATGGGACCCGCCATTTTGACAGAACAACCCTAGATAAGATGTTGAGTATACTAATATGAGTTTGAATTTTTTATTTTTTATATACTGCTTCTGGCAACACTGTTTTATACCTTTTTTTGCAAAATGGTAAAAAAATGTACAATATTGCACAAAATTACTACGGACTCGAAAAACAAAACCATGAAAATGTACCCGTGAATTTAGTGTTACTACAGCTAAAAAAATTTTGCAGAAAATATTTATTTGTCTTATTAAGTCATGGATGGTATTCTGCAAAGTTTCGGAAGGTATCTGTGCTACGTCGTCAGCAGAGAGCCGCTCCCCGCTTGCCACTACTGCGACAGCGTGGAGGACGACGCCCAGCACACGCTGGAAGTCTGTCGGGCGTGGAGCGGCGAGCGCGTGACCTTAGTCGCCGTGGTCGGAGCGGACCTACGCCTTTCGACATTGGTCGAGGCCACGATCGGTTCGAAGAGAGCATGGGCGGCCCTTGCCCTGTTATGTGAGACAGTAATTTCTCGCAAGGAAGAGGCCGAACGTGCGAGGTAGGATGACCCGGCCTCGCTACCGATGGGCCGGAAGAGACTGGGACGGAGGAGACGGACGTACGCCCATCTCCTCCTGCCCCACTAACCTGACCCTAGGACGGCGGAGGGGGATCCCTCCGCCCGACATGGGTCGAGGGTGAAGTGTCGCGTTCCGAACATTTCGCCCTCTGCGGAGAGCGGATGGGCTAAATTAGCCCCCGCCGAACGGCGAGCTCTCGCGAGTAAACGCCGACGGGGTCGCGGATGAATGCATCCGCGTGCCCACAGTCCCGCCAATTGGCGTGAGTCGGAACACCGTGAGGTTTTAGTGGGTATACCGGGAGCTTCACTTACGGGGAGTCCCACGTAAAAAAATGGTATTCTGCAAAGTAAAGCTTGGATCAATAAGTTTTATTTGTTATTAATTTAAACATAAAACCAATTTTTTTCTTTATAAACCAAGTTTATAATTTCACTTCGTAGTTTTTACAAACAATTGAAAATTTAATTTTTCATTATATTCTGAATCGGACTGGCGGTGTATCTTTTCATCGTTTTATATTGTAACTAATAAGATGAACTTATCTCTTTCGTTAAATAAATCATATTAAAAATATTTTATGGAGACAAAAGAAAACGGAATATCATTTAATGTTTATGTTTTGTCCAAATCTGAATCGGGGAATCCAGCGATGGTATTTTTTTTTTAAATTACATAATAATAAATGTCATATTGGGATCGGGAGCGATGCTTAGTAAAGCGGAAATTACCTCCGCGTGCAACGAATGATTTATAGTACATCGCGTAAATCCTACGTGCGTATAAAACTTATTATCGGCAAATACCAGACTTGGATTTATGCAATTTGTCGTGAAAGCAATTCTAGCACATGAATTTGGTAGAAATGTTTGATAATTTTTTTACAATACAACCCGTATAGAATAAGACCATCATCAAATGAATCCGGGATATTTATCATTATGAAATGAAATAATATTATTATAACATATTATTTGAACAGATGAGTTGTCTAAATAATAATGTATTTATTTAAGAAGACAACTATTTACCATCTATTGTTCCCCACTTTGAGGTTATACATCTATTTGACTAGCCCAGTATTTATTTCCTATGGGTAAACACTTACCACAAGAGGACAAACAGAGTTAGGTAACGTTTATAAAAAAGACAAACCTCTTGAGTTCTCAGAGGATCCCTCCTTACGAGAGTTGCAAACTGACTTAAACGTTTTATCATTAAAAGTGATCGTAAAAATCTTATTCAATGAAGAAACATTGGGTACGACTTTGAGATTGAATTGAAACTACACAATTCAAATGAAATTAACAAAAAATGTTATATAACAAAAATATATTACAGATTTTTTTTTTAATGGAAGAGTAGGCAAACGAGCGAGCGGTTCACCCGACAGAAAATGATCATCGTCCCCCATAGACAGCCGCAACACTCGGGGAATCGTAACTGTGTTGCCGACCCTTAAGGAAGCAGTAGGCTCCTTTCTTGAATTATCATTATATTATTAAAATCCCTCTAAGCTAACTGTTGCATGTGCTAGATACTGCACAGTTTTCACTGTACGTACGGAATACAGGACGTACTCCTCAGATATTCGCTATTTAATTGTGAGTACGGTATTAAAACGACTTTGCGAAACGACCACGTATTTAGCGATAGTCACGTTCCTCTATTTACACATTTTGCAACAACCTAATTGATCACATTGTACTGCGACCCCATTCGTATACAATTAATCACTGAAATTATTTAATAAACTATTATTGTCTCTTACAGAGTAGCAAAACCTACTACTTAAACACACATCTACAAAATAAGTGTTATGAAATTACATGGTTCTTTTACCTTTTTCATGCTCTAGGTTGTGTCAAAATATTATTTAGTTTGTTTAATACGCCCATCTCATTTCTTTAATAAAGCAAGTTTTTTAGCTTTACCTAGTGATACCGCCACCACTATCCTAGAAGCACATTAAATCATAAATATATTGAAGGTTGAGACACCTGAACATGGTACATGCAAAATATAAAATCTATTTTTTATTTATCTATTATCAAGAAAGATATTAGTGTAATGACCTAATTCCTGTCCACGGCTGGCCCCTTAGCTAATGTCTTGACTAATATTTTGACATTACAGTCCATTTCTTAGTTTATACAGTTCACAGTATGATAGGATAATTGAAAAAGTTTAACATTTTCATGTAATTATGCAGAATACATACAATTCCTCTTTTCATAGGTTTTTTATCTACAAATTTTACAAAAAAATATCACTTAATGAGTAGAAAAACAAACGGCAAATGTTTCTATATGAAAACATTTATAAAAATCATATAAAATAACAAAGGTGGCCGATATAAATCCACAGAACCTTTTTATCACCGAGTACACGTAAAGCATGCCTCACACAAAAGTGATTAAGATAAAATACACCCTATCTCCGTGATTATGCCGTGGTCCTGTCCTAAAGCGGCGTGCGGTCAGCTGTCGGATATTCTACGCGGGAGAGCTTTTGTGCTTAAATCGCAGGGTTTACCGGCGCGCACAACTAAGCTTCATATAAAGCGGTAACCTTATATCTGCTACGAAAAGAAGGACGCAAATAAGTAATAACAATAGTGATTATTATTGTTCATTTGCCACATTTTTGTGTCGTGGTATTTTTTAAAACACAATACTACAATAGTCTTTACTAAATAAAATGATATAACGACATTCATAGTTCAATTTTTTTTGTTTAAAGGACATTTTTTATAAAAACAAAAAGATCCCTCTAACTGCCGTCATGGCGCAGTGGCTGACCGATAGCCAAATAAAACAAAAGTCCCCGATTCGAATTCGTCGTGAAGTTTTGCCAGTCTAATAGTAACCTACACTGTCATTCTGAGTCATAAAAGCTGTTCTTTGTTTTCAAAAATCAAACCATGTGAGCCAGAGTATTTTGGACAAACTCGCTTTACCATCTAAGACCACATTGCTACTTAACACTAGGTGATATAATATTGTTCGCCTACTGTAAATTAAAAAAACTTTAAAATAAATTATGAGTGGATCACATAAAAAAGAACTGAAAACGAGCACAATATAGTTTTAAACTTTTCAATATAAAATTCACAAAAAAAAAATGTTTTAAAACTTGCATTCAATATCGATAGAAATATAATAAAAATATTATATACCGCTCCTCCGCGAACTCACGCACTTTATATTCGCATTCACGTTTCTAAAAATATCTCATAGTCGGTTCAGCGTTAAAGTGGATCGACTTTCAACTGCGCGGATGTGAAGGGAGACGAAACGCATTTTAAGTAGCTTGCCTATTTGACATGAAACCGTGTGTACCGATCCCCAAATACCTTTGAAATTTCACGTGTAGGTATTTCTAATGGAAATAGAATTTTATATAATAGACATCGCAGTATAATCTTCAAAATATTTTAGAAGTACGCGCAAACTACGAAGCGTTAAGAAAGTTATTGAAGAAATATATTAACACTTACGTCTCGGGAGCGAATTTCACCATATTACTGGAGATTACAACGATTTTTCTATGTCATTGTAACAGTTTATTCACAATGTGATCTATAATATTATTTTATTACTTTATTTATTTAAAAACTTCATACATGTTATACTATTCTACTTAATACTATTCTAAGAAGAAACCTTATCATACAGGCGAGCTTCACTCGTTATGAGTTCTCTACCAGCTAACCTTTGTGAGAGAGAAGTATTATATGTGATCTATTATTATTATTAATTAACATAAATCCGTTGAGCGTGAGTTTCAAAAGATTTGTCAAATGTGAATATGAAATAAATTCAACCCTAGTACTCATACTAGAAGAAACTTGTGAAGGACTTAAATTAAATTGATATTCATTGTTCAAGTGCTTAAATATTCTTAATAATTAATAACGTTTACGTTGTATGTATTAGAAGCGGATCGATAAATGTGAAAGCAATAGTTACCAAAGCGGGTTCGAAATTGGCGTAAGACATTTCAAACTATCACTTATGTGGATGGCCCTTATTTTCAACATCAACTACGTGAAGGAAATCATAGAATCTCTCCGAAATGTATGCCAACGAAATAGATTCCAATGGAACAGATTAGACATTTCGATTTAGAAAAAGGTCTAGTCGATTTCGTTAGAAACATTTTCCAAATTGTACAACTATGTTTTCCTTTCAAACAGAATGGAATTGAGTTAGACTTCGTAGAATTCTTTTTGTGCTTGTCTTAGAATCGATAGAAGCTTAATGTATTCTAAATTAAAATTTATAGTGTGCATTTTAGGAAACTATAAATATTAATAATTTAGTAAGCCAAAGAATTATTATTTTTAACAAATATTTTAATGCCAACGTTTTAAAATACATTACATTGTTTCATCATTTAAAGAAGCGTTACATAAGACGCAATATTAAATTGAAAAAGTGAGAGTCGGATTCGCAATACGAATGGTTCCGTATCAAAGACGAAAACCAACAAAAACAATTTTCTTGTAAGTTTTGTCGTTATTATTAAAATGTATGAAAATTACAACTTTTACGGATTCCACCTGTTACTGATAATGTGATAGAGGCCACTGACAGAGACAGACAGGTGGAGAAGGGTTAGTAATAAGGTTACGTTTGTCACCCTTTGGTTAAGGAACCAATGTTGTATCGCCTAGAACAATATAGATTTTCAATAGCATTATAAAGTCTAACATTGCTGTAGAATAACATAAATACACGTATATTATACTACTTGCTATACATAATAACCAAACCACGTATTTATCTTTAAAATTAATAATAAGAAACAATTTGCAAAATTGAAAACGTAATATCTTAAAAAAATCATGCATCTATTTTAAACTGTACCAAGACGTACACTTAATGTTTACGAGAAATAAAATGAAGTTGCAAGTTTTAGTTTTGTAAGATTATGTAAAACGATCGTCCGTTTTCTAGGTAGCGGTTTAGAGCTTTTACCGTAAAAGGTACTTTGTGTTTTTAAATATGCTACAAACAGTTTTAAGGCAAAATGTTACCTCCAGATTTTCGCAACCCCACTTCGTCACTGCTATATTATAAAGTAGACGTACTTTATTGAAAAAAAATATGTCACATACATTTTACTTTACGTATAAATTATACTTTACATCGGTTTAAGATAATTTTTGTAAAAAAAAAAGATTCTTGCTTAATTATCTAACTAAAAATTTTACTATATTTGATAATTTACATTCTATAATTTTATGCCTATTGACTAGTTCTCAGTTAACTGTGGGGAAGTTACCAGTAACTTCGCCACAGTTCTCTGTATTCGATTTATCAGTCAATACTAACTTAAATAATTCACCAATTCTAATTAAACCGAAAAGTTTAATGTTTTCTTTTACACCTAACATTTAAATATATCCCTATTTACAAACTTAAAATATTTATAAATTATTTTATACATTTAGCAGAAAAAAATAAAAACGGTTAACAAAAAATTCATAATTCTTAACACTCGATGATAGAATTAATGTTACAGTAGATAGATATAACTTTATTGTATACCAAAAGATAACTAAGACATGATACATTAAAATTATAAGTTTCCACATTAAGTATACAATGGGCTGCCTTATCTCTTTAAGCGATCTCTTCCAGGCAACCTTTGGATGGACAGAAATCGTAAAGAATATGTAATTACGTCTGTATACGCATAGAATATAAAAAGAAGAGAAAAAAAAATAATAGATATGTATTTTAATAGTAGTATAGAATAAAATTATTTCCAAAATAACATATATAATGTAACATACGTATTCTTCCTTTATAGTAGACGGTGAAATATATAAATTTCAAGCGACGAATACAGTGAACAAATTTTAGACATTAGTCAAGGGACCTGCCGTGGACAGGCGCGAGGTCATTAATCCACTGACATTGTTAATGTTCTTTACTTCGATAAATACAAAAAAGGTAGCGTAAAAGAGGTTAGATATGACGCTTGAATTAATAACGAGACAGCCTATGTAGGTTTCAATATACTCGTACAAATCCAAGAGACATGCATGCCTGGTCTAAAAAGTTTCATTATTGAATAACTTACTTTATCTTAAATTTAAAGTCCAAGTTTGATTTAATACATTATCTTTCAATTACAATTAATTAATTTATGTATCAACGCACTGCGAAATCACTGTAACTACGAACGTAACATTTGTGAGTTTCTTGTGATGTGTGGGTATTCACTAAGAAGAATTTATATGAAATGTCATAAAAAGGAATTGTTAGTTTTGTACCTATTGACAGTGTTTTTTTTTAATGTTAAACTTACTGTGAAAAAGTTATAGTTTTTCATAGTAACTTAGCTTTAAATGAGACGTGCAAAAAATTAAAATGAAAAATCTAAGTTAATACAGCTATTCATAAATAAGTTTTACAATTTTAACACTAAAATGAAACTAAACTTTTCATTTAGCTGTAACGCGCCTTAGTTAGTCAGATTCAAATTACTTGAATACGGGACAGTTTTATAAATGGCTGAACTGCATCTTTCATGAGACAAGGAATATCGGACGCAATGAATAACTGATTTAATTAAAGAGATAGAATATATCCATCTATATTCCGTAACAGATCACATATTACGAATTATGTAAGTCCGGGTATATAAGATTTGGAAAGTGAAAATATCGTAAATGTTTATGATTAAATCTGGAAGCCACAATCTATTAAACAATTTAAAAATTTAAAAAAAAAAGAATACATAAAGCTTTAAATACATAAACGAAAAAAAGGACACAACAGGAATAAATGGTGTTAACAGAATATTGCCTTATGATAAAAAGATGTTTTTTTTTAATAGTAACCACCATTAATGGACCTATCGAACACATAATTATTTATTTTTTTATGACTTATATGTTCATATTTTTTTCAAATTCCTATTTTAAATTTTGTGTCACTTCTTTTTCGTGTTTCTTTTCTTTTAATCTTTGCACCCATTTAATTTAATTAGCGAAGTTTAAGGACACTTAGCATTGTGTACACCTTTTCGTACAGTTGTACTGGGCGAACACAAGTTTAGATAGATTAATAATGTAAACAAAATTAATGTCAGTCAAATAAACGCCAGTGAAGATAACATAAAGAAGTGATTTTCAAACTTGGATGGTTCGGATTAGTGAGTATGTAAGTTTTCATATATATTGTTGTATCAATTTTCAACTTCAAAATCACAAGCGAACGATAGTCGCGGTATGGGCCCGCTCCCGACTTCGGCAATCACGCAGCTCGCCATAGAGACTGTTAGGTTAAACCAGCTTCTCTGGCCAGTGTAGTTAATACGTGAGCTCACTGATCATCGGATTCGTAAGCCAGTTCAGATGAAGCTGTAATAGTCGTCAAAAAGACTAACGGCGCAAACTTCTCCGAATCCAGCAGCAGTAGCAGCAGTCAATTTCGAAACGTGGTTGTTTGATTCCATTTATCTTCAAACTATGTGATACGATCATAGTAAAGATTGATGCGGGACAAATCTAAATGGAATACGTAGGATTTAACTGGTGCAAATAACTTCATAGTTTCTTCTTTCGTTTTTTTATATGTTATGGATTAACGTATGACTTCAATTACACCGGACGTTAAAAGAAAATGAGGTGGTGAAACATGTTCCCTCAGAATACTTCTGGCAATCACACGTGTGACTGCCGGAACATGAATACTGTTATGGCGGTAGATTGACGTTAAGACTGGTAGCTAGCCAGGCGATTTCGAAAAACCATACCACCATCCATATTTCACGATCCCCGAATCGAATCCGGAACCTCCGTGTTGCTAGGCAAGTGATATGTACAGTTTACCATAATGTACAAATTTTACAATTAAATCGATGAAAAGAGAGTGACCTGATATTTAATCATTAATTATTTTCTGTTTAAAAAAACAACTGATTAATAATTAACATCTGCAAAGAGGCTTTAACAAATTGAAATAAAAATTACATCTTAATTTTCAAGCTGTTACAAGTAATGTACATCGTGTCGTGAACTCGAATATGTTAATAACGTTATTACCAGTAAAGGAAGAATAAAGCACATAAAATATTTTGAATATTACGATGTCTAACAAAAAAGAAACTGAGGGATCGAATCGCCTCTCACTTCGAAAAGTTTTTACAGATAAGTTTTGTTATTTATGTAATTGTATTTATAATTGAAATATTTTTAAAAATCATATTCATTCTTTGAAATTCTAATTTGCATTTTTTACGTTTCTTTCTAATCTAACCTCTTTTACATTTTTCATGTCCATCGTGTCATATTCAGGATGGTTGTAAAATATCTTGATTCCGCCTGAGTGACCCTTTCGCTCTATTAAAATTGAATTTTTTAATGAAAATTTCAAAAGTCATTAAAACATGGCTATAAACTGGCAGTGATGTGTGAGTGCCTAAAGTATTCTGGGTGAACATGCATTACCATCTACGGCCTCATTGGCAATTAACAACAGGTAAAGTCAAGGTCAAATGTTAACACATAACCGATAAAAAATATCCTTTTAAGAGACTGTAAAATATATAAATTTAAATAATGATTGATTTTTATAAAAAAAAAATATTGCAAATACATTAAATTTACAACCTACATAGTTTTTATACTAGTATTTTACAAATATAAATGACCTCTGTGACAAGAAATATCCTGATTGTCAATAATCGATAAAGAATAATATATTCTTCATCAAAAAATATATTTCATTGCGCCACTCTTCACCATAAATTATTTAGATAATACTAAATAATTCTTTCCAATTTTAATTGAGGCACATACAGAATGTAGATAATAAATAACGCATTTCAATATTGAATAAATACCGAAACGTGTTATTTATTAGGAATTTAATAAAAAAATTGTTAAATTTACAAAAGTGGTACACGGGGTAAGGTCAACAAAAAACCCTTTTCTCATGTTCCCTAAGAACAAATATTTACCTTTGCGTGATATTTACATATACAATCCCCCAACAAAAAGCTCGCGAGCTACCTAGTCGAGAGTCTATCTTGAATTAAATGGAAAAGATAACATCTTTCGATTTAAAAAAGGTCCAGTCCGTTTCACTAAAAAGGTGTTCCAAATGTAACAACCATGTTTTCCTTTCAAATTGAATGGAACTGAGTTTTTCGAGCTTCATAGAATTCTTTATGAGGTTGTAACACGTGTGCATTGTGTTTTTAGTGTTAAATACATATACAAGGTAAACTTTTTTTTTTATATGTAACCTTATTCAAGAATTTGTTTACAAGGTGGTGACAAACAGTACGTTTGCAATATATTTGGGTAAAAAAAATGTATATTTTTAAATTATTGTTATTTGTTATACTCAAGATTACTTTAAAATTACATTAATCAATGAAATAAGCTAAAAGTGAACATCTAAATAAGATTTTTTATAGATTGGAAAAAATAGTTATTTAAACAGGGGTTCCCTCAAGTGATATATTTTTATTCATTACTGAATATATAATCTAATTATTATATTAACTAAACTTGACATGATTTAAAGTTTTTACACAACTTTTTAATTTTTATCTAAAGAAATCGTATAAAACAGATGACATGATTAATATAGCATCATGTCGTACAAATAAATTTAAATCCCAATATTTATTAGTCTTAAAAAAATGCTATCGAAAATTAAAGATAAATAATATAAGTACATAAAATTGGTGAAAAATAAATTACACGAAGACTTTGTCAAATCGCAAGAAGCG
>DWQX01003818.1:0-16586 GCA_018245475.1 Pharmacophagus antenor
CAAGAACACTGGGGTGGCATGATATTGACGCGATTAAATTTCAGGAAGTTTTCACTAGCTTTTCGTGCAAATTGACTTTTTGACTTGATTTTTGGAAAACAAATTTTAAGAAACAAATTTTTTACTAATATTTAAATATAAGATGAATTATTATTATTATTAAATATTTATTGTATTCTGAAGAATGAAAAATGTGGATCTTATTTAATAATAATCATAAAAAAAATATTAATATTCTTTGCAAAAAATTTATCCGCAAACGATGTGTACAATAGTAAAATTTTATCCGCATGACCACTAGGGTAGCAGCAATTTGAAGTGACTTCATATTACGGATAGTTCTTTCATACCTTATAAATGGGTGTTGGTATTGCGCATGTCCGAAACGGTTGTGTTTTTCCGACGACAATCACTACAAAGCCATGCTGCGTTCATTACGTATTTTAGTTTACAAACTTTCAAAGGAACAAAAAATAATCTTTTAAGGAAATCTTAAATGGTTTAAACAAGAAAAAAATCTTAGGTAATGAAACTACACTTCTATAGTGACATCTGGTGTCGGCGCTTAAATTACTTTAACACTAGATTTACGGATAGTTTTTTATAACTTTTTTGAGTTATTTTCTACATAATCATATTTGAAATAATATTGATAATTAATTTTGAATATTATAAATACTGCTTTTCCAAAAATAACAAGTAATTGCAATGTTGCCAGAAACAATTCAAAAATATACAAAAAGTCAAACGCATACAAAACTTTTTTTTTAATTAATCCGTTAAAATGGGGCCTATAAATCTGGTGTTAAACGAAAAATCGTGAAGAAAATGATCTTCAGATTAAACTAGTATTATTATTGTTTATTATTTGTTTAGGCTAATAATGAAAGTATAAAAGTAAATTACTTTTGTAAATCTTTATTACTTTTAAAAATTTATCATTAACATATGAATTTGAAATAGTAAAAACATTATCTGATTATCTTTTAATAACACACAGGACTATAAATCGGGAAGAGTAGTATTTGATAAAAGAAGTGAATGAAGAACGATGTTAATGTTAATGTCTCCTGAAAATCCTGGAACCCTAGTGTAGATGCGACCCTAGTGTAGATAAAAATAAAATAAGTACGTTAGACAATTTACCCGCATGAGTACTAGGCTAACAGAAACCTGGGGATGCCCAAAGAAAGTCATTTCAAATAAATATCAACCCTATTCTTGAAACAGTAAGTTACTATAAATCCATATTGCAAAATTTTGACCGAGTTGTCAGCACATTAGTGCGTATGTTCGAATATTTCAAGGTACATCCTTTACGCTTTATTTTTCCTTTTTTTTTAACTTTCCGCAATTATATATAAACTTAAATTTTAATTAATTAACAACATTTTTTTATATTGCTAATATTGTAATTTAGCTTTTATTTGTTTGTATTCATAGGCATGTCACCATGAATCAAATAATTGTGTGAAAACGATCACAAATTATTACCCTTGCTAGACCGGCGAAAATTTTTAATAGTTTCTTAAATACAAATAAACAATATTTAGAAAAAAAAGTTTATTGGGCAAAGATCACATGAAACTATCTTTGCTTAAAAATGTCTATTCAAAACAAATTGTAATTAATATATGTACAAATACAACGAACAATATTATTGTACAAATGTAAAAAATAATATTCTTCAGACCTTCCGTACTATTAAAAAGTAATTTGCTCGTTTACAGTATTGGCTTTGGAATAAATAAATGTTATTGTTAATTTTAAAGATATTACTCATTATTAGATAATGAAAAAGCGATCCGTAAAAGTATATATAATTTGCCATACACGTATGATGATATTGTTTAATAAAAGTATATCAAATGAAAAACTGTTATCGTTTAAATGGTTATTTTGAATGTTACTTACCTGGTAAGGTTATCAAAGAGATTTCTTGCATTCCGGACAGTACGTAAATAATTCTGTTCGTGTAAATGTCATGTACTCTGGTCACCAACACGTCAAAACTTCTGATGGCTGCATTCGCGCGGTCGATAAATTCTTTCCAACCGTCACTGGTCCAGGTAACTGTTCTCAAGCCTGGGATTAAGAGGGAGGAAAGGCGTACTACTTGAGGAAGGAAAAGCGGTCTCACTTCTAATTTTACACGACGCACTGTCGCGAGAAAGTCTTCCAGCAAAAACTGTCGGTATTAAAAACAGTACAACTTATAAGATTCAACTTATTAAAAACCAATTAATTAGTTATAATAAAGCATAACTACAATTTCCAATTAATATTTTTACCATCCAGTAACTTAAAAAAAATAATATAAGAACGAAATATACAATATAGTGTTAAATACGGTCTAATGAATATGTTATAACATCCAGTAATCTCATACATGTATTAAAAATACAAATTACATTTTACATCTCTTTTTGAATATGTATAGGTCTATCCATAACAATGAGGTACTAGTGAAGAAGAAAATGTGGTGTTTACACAGCAACACATTGTCTTATTTATGTTGAGTCAAAATCGATATGACGCAGCTTTGAATAGAAGTGCGTAGTAATGCATAAAAGTCTTGTCTGCCTCCGTGAGGCAGTGGTTTACCCGCTTGTCTTGTAAAGCAGAGGTCCCGGGTTCGATTCCCTGCCCACATAAGTAGCAGTCTAGATAGTCGGGTTTTTCAAACTCGCGCTAGTTACTACTCTCAATGCCCATCTGCCGCCATAACAGCTTGCTGTGTTCCGGCGTACATACATGAAAGAGTCAGATGTATTCTGAGCGAACTCGTTTCAACGTCTATGGCCTCATTGTCACTTAAGTTATATAGCATATTCCCACTACTACAACAAGCCTAGCATATTACCAGCGTAGCAGGCGTATTTGTATGTAATCACCACAAATTATTACTTACCTGTAAAGAATCATTGACAAGTGTAAAGTAATTTTTCTTAGCGTAAAGCGAGTGGCACACAATAGGCAAATCAATGCCCATTTTAACGAGACAATCGGATTCCCTAATTAGAAGTTTGATCGTTTCATCCAAATTCACTGCTATTTGACCGGACTCATCAATTTTTAATAGCGTATTATTTAGGCAATCGTCAACATCCCATAACTGGAAAAAAAATATTTTATTTCACTATAAAACCCGTGTTAATTACATGACATATTTTAATACATTGGCATTTTACACAAAAAGGCTAACAGATAGTTGTTATCTGAAAGTCACATAGTGTAAATATTGCGATATTTTTTTAAACGGAACAAAAAGTTATCTTTTATATAAATATAGTTATAATTGTTACATTTTATTCGCTCAAATTTTCTCAAAAACTTGGCCTATAGAAAAGACTTTTTTTTATAAATTAAAATATTTTATGTTTTTAAAAATTAATTCCTAGATTCATAAACAGTAGAAGTACTAGAGAAAACTTAAATTTCAGTTTATTTTATAATTTTACAGATGAACATTCATTCAATTTACGTAACATTTTTGGTTTTGTCTCTCCTATTTCGCTGCAATAAAAAGAAATTACATATATTTTCTAAATCGACGAGACAAAAAAGCTCCTAGAAACAGATTTTCCAATGATAAATGATATCCCCACAAAAATAAGGTGCTTACACAGAAATTAAGATGTTTGTACGGTAGACCTTTGCACTCGTTGCTTTCAGACAAAGTTATTAAGTCTACGTTAAACTAATACCTTTAATATTTCCCTGTCCCTTTTAAACCATAACAAACTATCGTTTTCACACTAATAAAATAGGCACTACAGTAACATATATTAAATACTTTAGAATAGACCGAAACAAAAAGATACTACAAGTACAAATTTTAAATCGCACGAATTGTTAATGATCTAAAGTTATAAATGTACATTTTATGTTTTATATCGTAATATCTGAAAAATATAACCTCTTCACAATTCATAAAGTCCTAGTAACGGGATAGTAGCAATAGTTAATAGTTAGTTTATCGGTAGAAATAGTGAGTGAGCAAGCAAGCAGTCTCACCGGTTTCAAAGGCATATACGGAGAGGAGAGTGGGGTGGGGGTGGGGGGATACGCATACAAATTGACAGTTTTTATAGTAAGAGGTGTTCTTGCCCGATTTTGTCAGTTGTATGTAACACGACTAGTTGATGTTGATTACTAAAAAATGTTAACAAAACGAAGCTAAATAATTTAATTAATAATAAAATATTTTAATAAATTGTTATAAGTTAGTAATGAAAACGAAAATAATACTTTAAACATTTTTAATCAGACTGCAAAATGGACCGTATCGTGTGAATGTTTCCTTATATTCAAGCTCCGCCCATCTTATCTACCAACCAATCAATAAAACCAAACATAGCCTCTGATCGGATCCTGATCTCCTAGTAGCATTTACGAACTTTGTCAAACTTTATTGGCGCGGAAAATATGCAAAACTTTTTTTTTATTCAATTCTTTTCAAGACAAATTATATAATAACTACTTCATTTAGATTTTAACTAGTAAATATATTTGTTTTAAAAGTCAATTCTTACTTAGGGCAAAAGAGAAAAAAAATATTTTATTAATTAAAGTTTATGTCTTTTATATAAGTGAAATTGTTTTTTACCATACAGAAACTAAAATTTTATTAATGGATTAATATTTAAAGAAACTATTACCAAACATCGTCCAATATTAAACTAATAAAAATGAATTTAAATTTTAGTGAAAAAGTATTAATTATTAACGATGGAAAATTTTAATAAGATTAAATAATAATGCTAGGTAGCGTAATCTGAAAACTAATATGAATTAAAAAATATAAATGGATTTAATTTTTCGATTCAAAGATGAGATGTTGTTATATCGAATAAGAAAAATGATTGACTAAAACATATTATAAAAAAATCTCTATTGCGCATGTACAAATGAGCTTGGAAGAGGAATAAGCGTCTTCTCGTTCGTTATGAGTTCCTAGTAACTGCTATGTGAAAGTTTCAAACTAAAAACTTTTGGGCTTTGATTTAGGTAACTAAGGATTGAAACCCTCATAAAAAACACAATCGCCAAGAGTGGGAAAAATGGAAAAAACCTATTTTGATTTTAAAACCATTTATAATTTTTTGTTGCCTTGTTTTTTTAGTTTGTGGTTTTAGTAGTTTATATTTAGTTCGATTTTTTGGTAAAAGGAGCTGCTGCTGTATGCAATAAGAAGTAATTGTATGGTAATGTCTGTGCCCTATAGTTCAAGTAAGTTCTATATTTATCCAATTTAATTTATAACCTTAAATTGTTTTTTAATTTTAAAAAGTTTTGAAGGTTTTGTAAATTTTTCTCCATGTTGATTTTATACCATAAAATTTTTAATTTGATTAAATAATATAATAATTATTAAGCAGGTACTAAATTGTGTAAATACGTGATGTTTTGTCGATTAGGATAGGTTGGTAATTAGATGATGACAATCGCTAACTCTATTATTAATTATAATAAAATTACTACGTAGTAGCCTAATTTCATTGAATTTTTTTTGAAAACCAATGGGTACATAATCAATTGCCATATAGTTATTATTTAATTTTCAATAGATGTTTTTTAATAAATCATTAACTCTTACGTTCTGGTTCATCCACATGGCTCGCATCGTTTCCTCGTAGTTGTGAATGAGCGTCAGCGTGACGTTGTACTTGCGCATCATGTCGGTCGCGGAGGGTAGCGCGCGGAGCACTGGGTGCGCGCAGACATTCTCAACTGTCTCTGTCATATTATGCATCAAGCACCTCGCCCATTTTATACGACCTTAGTACACGAACAAATGACATTTACTGTTTTCTAAGTTTGATATTTTTATTAATAATATGTTATTAGAAAAGATTTTTCAAACCCCTGTACTACTGATTAAATTATACAGTTATATTGTGTATTTTGATTTTATTACATTATTATAAATAAATCTTTCCCTTCATTTAAGATGCGTAAGTTTTCCTCCAAAAACAACGATATCAAGAATTTTTTTTTTGTCTGTTTCTCTTAATGTTTTAACTTTAAACTAACCTGCAACCGGCGAGTAATTCCGTGGCAAAGGTGGGTCGTCTTTCTGACGTTTAAACATTTTCATTATTTTATCAACTTCCTTTTCACAATATTTTAAGACCCGATCGTACTTTTCACTTAGCTTAGTTATAAGGATTTTTTCACTGACCTAAACAACAAAATGTATGTATAATGAAAATATGTTTAAATCTAAACTTGTAAATAAAATACACTTTGAATAAGTCTTCATTTAAAAGTGCACGTTATTTTTGTTTTATTAAATTCAATAATGATATAACAAATTGAAAATATTCTTACACTTAGTCTAGGTACAGATAAAATTTATTTTTTAATAAAAATTCCTTACCACTATAAAAATAATGTAAAAAAAGCTAAATACAAAAATAATAATAATAAAAAAATACCTTCTCAAATCTGGTTAAGAATTTGATACCTTGTGGCGTTTCCCAAACACTTGAAAAATTTACTTCAATTGTGTTACCGATAGATTCGCGAAGTACATTAGTTTTACCAACGAACACTTGATAGTCCTTGTCAAAGTCATCGTTTCTGTAGTCTAAATAATCATACTGACATGAAGTCACCGTTTTCTTGGCCGCTTCGAAAGCGTGAATCACATCCTCTAAATCTTTCGGGAGGTGAATGAAAAAATTTGTTATAACAAAAAGTAATTAACATTAAAATAACAATATAAAAAACTAAAACATAATTCGCTACGATAAATTGTATTTGAAAAGCAATCACAATTTATAACTTTATATACCATAAAATCACAAAATCCAATTGAATACTTTAAAATCATTATGCAATATAAAACAATGGATGTAATGTATAATGTAATGGATAGTAATGTACAAAAAGCAGTTTTATTTATATTTATCGACAGTATTGTTCTTGTTATTATTTGCCTTACCTTCGCCTAATAATAAGCCTTCCATTCTCTTTTCAAAGAGATGATTATAATCATCCATCATATCGAACATGGTTATGATTTTGTTCAGTCGCTTACAGAAGGTATCAAACTTTCCAAACACGTAGTTTTCAGAAAAGTTAAACGGTTCAGTGTTAGGTAAAAATGGCTGGTTCTTTACATATAAGTAAGTCTCTCTGTATGTCTTATTAAGGTTAATGCAGTGAGTTAGTTTTTCTCTAACAAATGAACGCTCCTGTGACCAAATGGTTTCTTTGAAACGGCACGTGATGTATTGCTTACACGTTTCTATCATCTGATTCGTTATCTGTTAAATTAAATTATTAAATATTATGGTAACCATGACAATACGTTATCACTCATTAGATTTTAAGTATTTTACATCGTTATCACACACAAATACAGGCTAAAAAGAGTAAAAATTGAAATTAGTTTCTTTTTGTCCTAGTTTAACATTTGAATGCGATAAATGATACCTAGCTTTTACGGTTTAATTTTTCGTAATTTGTTTGCTACGCCGTTCTGCTACGCATCAGCGTAGCTCTTCAAACAAAACTGCTTAATATTTTTTAAATTTAACTAAAAAAAACCATTGAAAACTATCTAATGTATTTTTTTACCAACAGACTAAGACAGAACTCTCAATATAAAACGTAATTTTTGTTGGAAATAGTATCCCTTAAAGTTTGTCCGAAATAAAAAATTAATTAATTATATTATATATTTTTTTGTAGCAGATACATACTCCCATAAAATCCATTTTTATAACTACTAGGGGAGCATAATAACCAAGGAAGTGTAATAGACTCTGAATAGCATTGAATGAAATATGGCTTTATTAATTTTATTTTGCAACCCCCGGTAGATGTCGTGTCTTTAAACTTCCCACCAGGGTGGTTATTTTTCATTTTGATTAAATATAAGACATTTAATTTTTTCCTATTTAAATTCTTGTCTTAGTATTTAATTCACTACTATTCACCGATAAAATTAATTTACCTTAACCATCAAGGATGAGATTCTTTCAGAGGTATTGTAAAATTGAGAGACACTGTATATCAAGCGAACAGTTTGCAATAAACTGAGTATAGAGTCATTGATTTTGACTGGATCGTCCAAGTATAGAGAGTGGCAACACTTCTCCATGGCTTGGATAAACTTTGCGTTATCCTTGGCTTCGTTGTGGCAGAACGTTATTTTGTGGTCCGTGTCACGCCAAAGCTTTATCACTCTAGAATTAGCTAATTGTAAGCATGTCAGAGTGAGTTGCACTTCATTATCCTGTAAAAATGATAAAAATGGTGTAAGTAAAAATTCATATGTACATAATACTTCAAGTATTAGTTATTACATTCAGCAATCAATTATCTCTGCGCGACATCTTTTGGTTAAATGTTCAAAATATAAACAGTTTCCAGGCTTTAGGAAATGCATATAAACACAGAGGTCGTTTCCAATATTTTCACGCTAATTATTGATTTAGTTTGCCAAAACGATTGTACTGTGCATTAAATTCGTTATTATTTAAGTAACTTAAGTAGTTAGTCGTTATTACAAAGTTATTATTTAAATACTACTAATTGTATTACATTATTGGTTCTATTATACGAAATGCACTATTACTTTTATGTAGGTTTAAGGAATATATTTTGTTATGTAACCACGCGCAGAACGAACGCAAATGTTCATCACATTAATTTTTGTCCTGAGCAGGAATCAAACCCGCGACCCCTGGTAATAGTCATTTGAAATTACTTAAATGTAATCAATAATATCAAAAAAAAAACATTCAAATTTCGATATGTTGCCACCTTTATTTCATGTAGAGATTTATTGCAATCGGTAACTGTGCATTAACGTAACGCAAGAGGCAACTAATATTATAAGCCACAAAAGTGAGTGAGTGAGAAGTGAACTAACCTGTAAATAAGATACTAATTGTGAGAATTGAGCCCCCCTTTTCTTCCAGTATTCAAGCTCATCTTGTGGCCCACTGGTGTCTATTTCGCGACGCAGTTGTTCACTTTCGCTGAGTAGCTAAAAATAATTTATAACCTCATGGTCAAATTTAAGGTATCAACTCAAAATTCAAGTAATACCTTTAAAAGTCATGAATTTCTGGAACTATGCAACGAAAAAAAATATATATTTTTAATCAGACAGTAAGTAATAAATTAAAACTATTTTAAATGTTTGTCAACGGCAATAGCATGATTATACTCAACCGACAAATGACGTTAAGTCACAATTAGTCTATTGATGATGAAGCGTTTTTTTAACAGTTATGGGCTTGGTCTAGATTTCTCTCGATGTTCAGTGACAATGAAGCCGAAGATGGGAAAGAGAATTGGCCGAGAATAAATTCGGCTCTCGCGTGTATGACTGCCGGAACACAGCAGTGCTGTTATGGCGGCAGATTGACATTGAGGGTGGGAGCCAGCCAGGCGGGTTTGAAAAACCTTACAACCATCCATACTCTCACTACTCCTGTGGCGTGGAAATCGAACCATGGACCTCCGCGATGCAAGGCAATAATTCTATAGCTTGTTTTTTATTAAAATATTAATGTATTAAGATTAATATAAGCAGCAGATCTAAAAATTAGTTTGTGAAGTGAATTATGATGTTAGCTTACATCCATAACCTTTTTAACCCAGTCGTTTACCCTCTCTTCTAGCATAGTAACAGTGTTTGGGTTCTTGGTCATTTCCTTGAGTTCTATGTGATCTTGAATGCTAGACATTAAGGTTTTGCCGTCGTCGAATAAATTCACTTGGTTGCACACTTCTTCACATACTGCCAACGATTTTTTAGTTTAGTATAGGAAAAATAAATAATTACTTTCGATTACCTGCAGTAATTTATAAAGTTAATGCGAAACTATACAAATAGGCATGTTTAAAAAACTTTAAGTAATGAAAAAAAAAACGATTAGACTGTGCATTAAATTCGTTATTATTTAAGTAACTCAAGTAGTTAGTCGTTATTACAAAGTTATTATTTAAATAATACTGCTTGTACTACATTATTGGTTCTATTATACGAAATGCACTATTACTTTTATGTAGGTTTAAGGAATATATTTTGTTATGTAACCACGCGCAGAACGAACGCAAATGTTCATCACATTAATTTTTGTCCTGAGCAGGAATCAAACCCGCGACCCCTGGTAATAGTCATTTGAAATTACTTAAATGTAATCAATAATATCAAAAAAAAAACATTCAAATTTCGATATGTTGCCACCTTTATTTCATGTAGAGATTTATTGCAATCGGTAACTGTGCATTAACGTAACGCAAGAGGCAACTAATATTATAAGCCACAAAAGTGAGTGAGTGAGGAGTGAACGAACCTGTAAATAAGATACTAATTGTGAGAATAAATATTTAGAATTTACAGATTCATTAGTTATAAAAATTGACATAAAAAAGAATGTTAGGATAATAATAAAATTTAAAAAAGGTTATTAACAATGAGTATTTGAAAAAGCAAGTTATTACAATATCAAAATAAGATATACATACATATAGTTAAATCTAACGGAGATACTATATTTGTATGCAATTACGATAAATATATGATAATAAAATTATGCAATATTTTGAAGAAATTTGATTGCTAAAATGTTGAAACTCGTATTTTAATACTCATTAAAAGCAACCAATAATAAACTTAGCACATATCTACTTGCACTTTGATAGAAAAATATGAGCGTTTGTAATAAGCCCCAGATTTTACCTTTTAACGCACTACAAAAGGATCTGAGTCCAGGCAGTAATTGATTCTTTACGATCGGAAACTTAGTTTCATCTTCGTCGCCGTCGCTGTTGGGGTGTGCCAGGGCGCTCATATAAACGTATTCCATCACTCGTTCTATTGCCGTCACAAGGCCCACTTTTTCGGCGTTCAAAATTCCACAGAATCTATTGAGCGATTGATAAATATTTTTACAAAATTGAACCATATCACGAGCGTGAATTCTGACAGCTGCCGATGAGGTTAGTGAACTTGTATGAGTTATATCCAAATTTTAAAGAAAAAGCGATAGGAACAAATACGTAATTTTAGTACTGAGGGCATTAAACAAAAATGTTTATTACAGGTACGGACACCGAGGTGTTAATACAAAAAATGTAAAGGATGTTTTTAAATTAATTATGGTATATCTATAAAACATTTGTGATATAATACCTTCATGCCTTCTACCTATAATTTTAAATATATTAACGAATATAAACAACCTTAACAAAAGAGTGCATATAGTAAATGATCGCTCTATATATAGAATTTTAGATCCACGTTAATAAAATTTCGGCGGTTTCCAAACACCCTATCACCATCTACACTCTACTACTCTTCCCTCCAAGTCGTTCTTGCCTCTTCGTAGCAGGGTCACTCCGGGTGGATTTTCGTAGCCAGCCTCGGATGTGTGCCAGTGGATTGCCTGGCAGCGTGCGTCAAACGTGGTGCAAATCCCCCTGCCTACGTAACCGTGGTGGAGTCACAAGGAAAAAGAAGTGTCGGTATTGTTATTCCCTGCTCTGCCACTCGAGACTCTTCCGTAACTGTGTTTCGGACGTTAGCAATGCCTAAGACCAGATCCCCCGCAGGGGGCTCGGAGGACTTGTGCAGTCAGGTGTTCGCTCTCTTGGCACTGGTCTCTGCGCGACGGACTCGGAGGGTAGGGGGGGAGATTCGTTGCCAGTTCGAGGGCAAGAGGCCAGAGAGGAAGGAACGCTGTATTTTCTAAGGCGTTTTATCAGGAAGGAGATAGAGCAAATTAACCTCTCCTGAGAGGCGAGCTGCACGTTGCGACCGGCGCTGGCGAAGACGCCGAGGTTTATGCAAGCTTTGCCGTGGCCCTGCCGTAAAGCGGCGGTGATGGATCATCGTGGGGTTTGTAGTCGACGATTGAAGTCCGACATAACCTGTCCTTTTCTCCCGCTACGCCAGGTATGCGAAATCATTTCCCCCGCGTAAAAAAAAGACTCATGTAGCCCGGCAATCGAACCCGAGACGTTCGCGTTACAAAACAAGCGGATAAACTACAACGCAAAGAAAATAGATAATAACAGATATATCGATCTTATTCTTACAAAAAATTCACTCACAAATCTTTATGAAAGCCCTCTTCCGGTAACTGTTTACTGACGTTAATCCGGAACATGTAAATACATATTCCTGTGAATTTAACATCCCAGCCGTCTGATAAAAAAAGCTTTTTTTTTACAGTCACTTGAGGCGGCGGCTGTTTCCCTTGGCCCTGTTGACGAGGCTTTGAACCTTCGACAGGCAGCCGTTGCTCCAATTCCTCCACGTCTTGATAATACCACAGAAGCTTATTTCTCATGTGAGGCAGAAATAGTTGATTGATGTCATCCAACTGCAAAAAGTTAATTAAAAATTGTGAAATACTACGCTCAGCAACTATCAGAAGCAATTACATACGAGACGAACCATATTCCCTTCGAAAACGTGATCCATGATCGCGTGTCGCGGAAGGCCAGTGCCGTCAATTAATAGCTGAAACGTGAACTCCAGACGAGGATCCATTTCTCCTCTTCTTGCTTTTCGCTCGCATTCTTCTCGTCTTTTCTATAATAATGATATTAGATTTATTTTGATATTACCTTTTTCCATCATAAATTGCTATAGATTAACTTCAGTTAATATTTATGACGATCATTGGCATTAATGTCTCAATTGCTAGCGTCCATTTTCAAAGTGAATAGTAGTAAAATATTTATGGCGAGACTGCGTCAACCGGGATAACATGAATCAGATATAAATAATGATTATTACAAAATCGCGCTTTTCAGTTATTTGTCATATTTAGTAAAAATAATTTACAAATGAAGTATATTTATAAAGGTTTGACAGCCTTCTTGGCGCAGTGGTTTACCCAACTTGTCTTGTAACTCGGAGGTACCGGGTTCAATTTCCGGGTCAAGGGTATAGTGGAGTCCGGGTGGTGGTAAGGTTTCAAACCCGCCTGGCTAGCTACCATCTTCAATGTCAAACTGCCGCCATAACAGCATTGCTGTATTCCGACAGTCATACAAGTCATTTTATTAAATTGAAAAAATTAAACATTTATCGTAGAGACATCAGAATACATTAATAAAAATGTATGATTTAAGGGACCATTACGGTCCTAAATACACTCAATCGTTATTTTGCAAACCTGTAGAATGTCCATAACGTCTTCTTCCTCCTCCTCTTCACTGGATCCAGGTTTAATTCCGTATACAAACATTGCGATATCTTAATAGATAGTTAAGTAGGTATAAAAAACGATCAAAAGTAAAAATTATTTCGATGGTTGCTTTTACTTTAGATTAAATTTTACTTGAAACAAAATTTCCTATCGCTTTTTGTCCACAAAATGTCATGTCATCGACACAAAACTTAGGAGCAGTCTGTCTGTTTAAAATGAACAGATTTCATGATAGCGTTTCAACCAAAGGTACTTTTATTGTAATATGCAAATTAATCCCGCAAATTAAAGGTGTCATTAAGAGGGAGCGGGGTGGTACGGCGTCGCACTTGCTTGTAGTTATACCGCTTGCGGCACGCAATATTTAATTTCGTCACATTATTTACGTATTTAAATTCAACCATTCTAATTATTTGGTAAAGTTTAAAATAGATTTTTTACTCAACGAAACTTGTAGGTGAGCATTAATGTTACCGGTGGTAAGTTATACATGACAATGTAGGGCTAGTAAGGACTTACAAAGAATCACAAGTCTTTCCTTCCAATTTCATTCGCTTCAACAGCCTTCAAATGGGAAAACTCTTAACTTCGGAAACTACTATTCGGCGAAAGAAATATTTGCTGTAACTACAAATAACCCGAATGATGCGCAGCAAATATGACCAACAACGATTTATCGATCTATAGCTATCATTTTGTAGCCAAAGTAGATATATCTATCATTACAAAAACATGTTTTTTATTTTGTTTGTGACCGTGAATAAACTCAACTTAAGAACAATTACAGGTAATTAGTTAATTATCTAAAATAAGTAATTGGATGATAAAACGTATCAAATAACACCGTATGTTTGAAGAGGTTATTAAAGATAGATGCAATGTTTCGTCGCAAAAAGTTTATTTTTACTTAAAATCTTTTTGCTATAAGATGAATGATATATATAAGACGTAATAAGTAAACTGGCATAAAAATCTGCTTCAGCAAATGTTACCATTTTCAACTAAAGGCATTTCACAAGATAATATTGTTTTTAGTATATGCTAATCAGACTAAAAATTTACAGTTAAGATTACTATTCAGTGTTATTAAAGTTAACCAACAAGTTATAAAAGTTTTATATTAATACATTTAATGCTACCAAAATAATAAGTGTAAGTTTAAAGAAATTAGTGGCACAAAGAAAATTTTATTACCCAGTAAAAACAATCAAAACACGTGAAGCTATTGACAAAAATAAACTCGTTATCCTTACCTTCAATGATTATATAAAAAAGATGTGTGACTAATATTATGAACTTGTCAATCATCTAACAGTTATATTTTTAATTTTTCGTAATATTACGTAAGTTGCCTGCGAACAAACTGGTTACGGAACGTTTGAAGTATAAGTGGTAGTAAATAGAAGCAATGGTAATTTTTTCTTGAAGATTATTTATTTAATAACAAAAGGAAACTATTAGCTATCAAAAGTCAAAACTAATCAAAAACTAAGATCCATATTATTAATCGTGGTGTCAAAGAAAACCGGATTTGCTTATTTCTAAAAAAAAGTCTAAAATAAAAGTAGGCCCTTATTATTTCTTATATATTCTACCATTTGTTGATATAAATCCCTACGTAAGTATGTGTGGTAAAGCCATTTTAGAGATTATCCCGGACAAACAAACCGGTTTTATTTATTTGCCATTTTTTACAAAAATATTAAAATTTTTTTTACATAAATAAAGTAAAAATTACTTAAAAATTGTATATCGCTTCAAACAGACACAATTATTTATTTGTATAAATAAAATATACTTCTGGTGAAATGGAAACTTGTGTGTGTTATTGTAGTTAGTGGTTAGTGAGTACATTTTTAGATTTCAGTTATCATTGTAATCGTAAAATTTACATATTTACTGTGATATTTTTATAAAGATTTTAACTGTAAGTACAGACTTATGTAGAAACTTTTTATAAAATAATTAACTAAGAAATTGAATGTATGTTGGAATGCTCATTATAAAAAAAGTAATAATAATTAATAAAACATGAATTTTTGTTTGGACATATATTGATATAAAATGTTGAATAAGTAGGCGTTAAAAAAGTATTTATAGCCTGTTTTATTCAGTACGTTAAAAATGACATTGAATAGTTTTTTCGTGAATTCGTTTACATCACGTACACCGCAATGGATTAGAATGAAGAAGAGAGGTCAATTACATTTTAGTGGTTTAAATATTACTAGTATTAATCAAATACGCTCCATATTAATACTTACAAAGTTGCTAATTATTCTTCCGAATAAAGATAGATCCATCTTTTTGTATGGAAGAAAACTATTGTAACAGGTTGAAATTAAAAGTACAGAACGGCATTATACACAGCAAATATTCTCTATATTACTATGCTTATACCGAAAACGGTGATATGGTTAGTTGCGTGGAATGAAATCGCGAGACTAAACCCGGAGGAAGCCAGCTCTGCACGAAGACTATTCCAACTTTATGCTCACATGACAAGAGATAAAATCTTTCGTGTTTTACTAGAAATAGCGTTATTTATCACGAGACCATAAAAAAACTTTCGCATTCATAACTTTAAGGCTCCAACACAAGTTGTTTATGAAGAAATGTCATTTCGACTTTATATGGCCCAAATTAAATATAAAAAAGCCTCTTTATGATTAAAGTTGTTTTTATAATAAAACGTTAGATTCCATTTTTAATATACAAAATAAAAATTATATTTTTTAAACAATTACATTTAACATTTAACATTAAAAAGGAATATACTTTATTAGCAATGGGCTTGTCACGACATAAATTTTACTTGATTTCACCGTAGACAGCGAATCATGAATTATTTATCACTCATGTTTTCGGTTGCCAGAACACAGAAAAGCTGTTTTGAGATTGACAACGATAGAGTTAGATTAGCGAATCCGAAAAAAGCGCCATTCAGACCATTTATTATTAAGTCAGTACAAATTTGCCTTCACTATACTCGTATTATAAGTATGTATTGTACGAGTTATAGGAAGGTTACCCACAATAGATTCCTGTATGAATGATGAACGCATGCGCGAGAATAAAAATTATCTCATCGTATAAAGTACATTATTTCTACAGAGTTAAGAAAGATTTTCCTTACATCTAAAATACTGCTATATGTGAAAGTCATGCTGCCCTAGTACTCGTGCGGGTAAAACTTGGTAACCGCAGTGAAACTGTGGATGGTGTTTTTTATATTAATAAAATTTTTCGAGAAAATCAACCCTGTGACGAAGAAAAATTAGAGTAAAAATCAAAAATTTCAGATATTTTTTGGACTTTTTTTTTTGGATTATATTTGATGAGTATTTTTTACCTTTTAATTAAATAATATTAATTATAAGATATATATATATGTTATAC
>DWQX01003819.1:0-16582 GCA_018245475.1 Pharmacophagus antenor
TGTTCATATTGTTACGTTATCATACGCAGATTTAAAATATTTTGCAAATTATAACCTGTGTACAAAGTGGTCTCAAAATTTTGGCCGGCAGTTTAGCTAGCTTCTCTTATTTAAGAAACTATCGCACGTAATTACATTGGCAAGATGTATAAAGAAAAAGAAATTTAGCAAGAGTGAAATTTTTAAAAGACCATTTCTATACTATCCAGAGACTATTTGTAACAAAATTCTATAACACATATTAATTAGTGTTTATAATGTATAGGATGTAAAGAAAACGTATAAAGTTACTGCATTAATTAATTAGTGAAGTTAAGACTGCGTTTCGATAACGTTTAGAATTTTCAACAGTACGAGTTTTACAACACGGAACGTGTCTTGAAACTTATCTCGTAAGTGTTAGGTAGCGTTCTTATAATAATTTTCTCGATCTAATTATAGGTTGAAGGCGTCATAGATTTCTCAAAAGGACATTTTAACCAGTTTTATATATATTTTTTTTACAGTTTTATAATATTAAAGGCTTTTAAAATGTCGATAAACTTAATAGATTATCGAAAATACGCTTAATCTCATACCAAAATCATTTTCTAGAAATGGCTTGATGTTAACCCAGTAACAAATTATTATCCTTTACCAATTAATACTCACAAATATAATATTTTTTCTATTGTATTTTTATTATAAAAATTTTATAGATAATATAAGACTTATAATGTATAGAAATCTCAAATATTGAATTTAAAAATTTAATTTAATTATAATAGGTAATTAGTACATTATATTGCCGAAGTCAGAGAAAAATTTGTGTACTGAAAAGCATGTATAGTGTGATGAAGAAAAGTTAAATTAAATTCCAGACGCATTTAACGACGGGTAATTTTTATTTCTGCTTATTTCTTTGTTCACTGTTTTGCATTTGAACTTTTCTGGAGATTCTGTATACACTTGGCGTTTTCTTTTTGTTAGCTCATTTACAAAGCGCGTTGGAGTTACATCAGACGGCTAAATAAATCTAATCTCGGATTACAATGGCGCTCGTTGACAAAACGTCTCTGCTCTACGAGTATAAAAACAGACATGAGAATGTAAAAACCTTGTGGGACGTCACGATCAGGACTGCGTCGCAAAAGTGAATTAGATTTTATAATTTCATAAGATGAAATGAAACTGCTTCAAATTATAAACTCGAACAGTATAGCAAAATATTTCGGACAATCAAAAATTTTATTGTCACGTAGCTAATTTTTATCGTAATCGGTTATATGATTTCGGAAGTAAGTTTTATTAGTTCTAGCTCACGTCTTAATTTACTTATCACTAAATTTCACCTGGTCCGACTCTTTTGCCTTCAATCATCTATTTACTAACGACTTAACTTGGCCTTATTATCTAATAACTGCCCAGCCGGTGACAATATCTCATAGTCAATGACATTATTCGTGTTCCTATGAACATCATGCATGATAATAACTATAACAAACCTAAGCCCCTGCAACTACCAACAATTAGGTCAAACAAATACGAATAGCTTATGAATTAATCTAGTCAGGTGGTCTGGTGCATTGCATTCGTTTTATGACGCGATTAAAATTTTTGAATCTTTTCGATAATTTTTCGTTATAGTTATCGAAATTTCTAACATTTTATAAGTTATAATTCAGACTGTGTAGGCTTCATCTATTTTTCATGTAAACCAAGAAATGACCTATGAATAACAGATATATCCAAATAAAAAAAATTATATAATATATCAATATTTTATATTATTTCTCGTGTTGTAACCTACTAAATAGCGCTGCAGTTTATGAATCTTTATGAGTATATCCCCTAACAAGCGATTGTGACATAAAACACTGGCAAGACGTTTGTAGACATATAATGTTATTTAATATTGAATTACCCTTGTAAATTAATTACTTTACCTAATAAAATATATCCCCGATTATTCTTTTCATTCTAGTTTCATAAAAAAGCTATCAGAAATAATATACAGAGTTTTTCTTATTTTAATATCTTTGTTAGGTTGTAAAGAAAGAAGAAAATATAAGATTATTTTATAAATTGTATGCATTTGTATTGATTCTGAAAATTACTGTTAAGTTTTTTATGCTATGGAAAACAAAATTTACAAGGAAAGCGCAGGCAAGCCTCTGTAACAACGAAGTTCCCAACATAGGTCTATACTAATATTTTATAAATTCACAAATTTAAATTCACGCGTCTCTGAGTGCCTCATCGACTTGAACTATTTATTCATTTTAGACCAAATATGTGGATTAATATTTTTTGACTCTATTACACTGAGACCTTTCTTATGCGAATGATAGTCTTTTGTTATTTTGAACTTGTTCTAGATCCAAACTACGTAAGTACTCGTTTACCTGTGTAAAACGAATATATTATGTATATATAAAAAAATACATATGTAATATTTCATATAAATAATTTTAATAGAGAAAAAAACACCCTATTATTATATTAAATAATAAAATATTTATCTGCCATTCTTTTCATAGTCGTTAATATTTATTTTTATTTATTGTTTTTATGGTTTTTTTTATAGGAAGAGTAGGCAAACGTGCAACTGATTTCTTATCTAACCCGTCCAGCTTATTAACGACACCGAAAATCAATCGATTATAGACTTTTAAAAGCATCATCATATCAAGAGTACACCAAGTAAAGTATAATTTAATTTCTCTTTACGATACCTTAAAAAAAATCATTTGTAACAAAAATTAATAAGCGGATTAAATCGGAAAAAATTCTTATCTTGATTTGCAATATGGCTTTAATTTAATCGGGACGCGCAAAAAACCTCGAAGGTTGTGTTGAAATAGGAAATTACAGAGCTGCCAGTTGCACGCGGAAGTCGAGTTGTATTGATGTTTCGAAGATTTTCTCTCATTGCGAAACTACCGGCTATGCTTCAAAAGTTAAGATTCATCATTGCGTCTAAGCGAAAAAGGTTAAAAATTTTATCACAACGTTCGCTTAGCTAAAATACCCTAAGGATCTAGGAGCCTATACGAGCGGTAAAGGTTTACCGCCTTTCCAGCTTTATGTCTCCACGCCGTATTTATGGTTAGCTCGAATAGAGTGTAATGTGTGACTTAAACCGTGGCAATATTTGTTATTCCTTTATATAAAGTAATTTTTTTTGATAAAATCATATAATAATACCTCTGCTCTGTTTGGTCGCGTGTGTATTACGAAATTAAATGCACCGTATCAGGTTGTCACTCCAATTCATTAACATCTAAAATTGCTATTAATAGAAATATGCATCGTTCTTTTCTTGAGTCTATTTTTTGTTCAATTTACTGTGGAGCAGCGCGCTAATTAGTAAACGTTGTGCCAACGTAAAGCACATTTTATTCGAAGAAGCCGGAGAAAAGCTTTATTTGTACTAGCCTTGTAATTTTACCGTACATTCAAGTTTCAATTATTTTAATGAAAATTGTGGTTAGTTAAAATTGTCAAATATATGAAATTGTTTTTGTTATACTTATTTTCTGGTGATAGGTCCTTGTTGCTGGAGACCCTATCGGTGGACTACCGCAGCATCTATTTATGCCGTCAAGGTGTGGTGTGTAAGTCTTGTCCGGGTTTGAAGGACGCTGTAGCTAGTGTGATAACTTGAGTAATGAGATATCTTATGTCATAAGATGACGAACACATTTGTGTCGCTGTATTTTGGTGTGTGCTTTTCAATAGAAACTTATTAAAATTTATAATCACTTTTTATTGGCACTCTTTTAGGCCGTTTTTTAGTTTTTACTAGGCAGTATCGTTAGAGTAATAGGAGATATTTTGTAATTGGAACGAACCGGTGCTTGACCACGATTCCACATGATGTTCAGTAAAGATGAAGTCTGTGATGGTAAAGCGCATTGGCCTACATTTTACGTATCTAAGGCGTAATTGTTTAGACACAGAGACCCATTCCTAGTTCAATGTAATAAGTGCACAAGAAAATCGCTGAAAGTTTGTTAAAAGATTTTTGACTTGGAACCGACGGAGTACGGATTAGGTTTTCAATGCTCATGGAACTGTGTGAGAGCCGGAGATTACAAGCACGCTTCACTATATATGGCTTCATTGTTACACGATTTGTGTAGAATTGAAGTTGTGAATAAAAAAGTACTCCGTTACATATATATTACGATTATAATAAATCATTACAAATCAAACATAGCTTTGCTTTTTAATAATTTAATATACTACTGCAATGTACAAATCATTACAATGTACTACACAATAGTACTTCATACGATTGATAGTTTTGTTTGCGATTAGCATTTAATTCGTTTACATTTTTTCTAAATATTTGATCTTACTATTTTTCGAGATCAAAAAATTGATAACATGACGAGTATAACAGAAATACATCAAAATTATAAATTAAACAGATTTCATTTACCTACAAATCGATTTTTTTTAATTCGTTGTTTAATTATTGTAACATTTATTTAAAATAGAATATTTTATAATATAACAGATAAGGAAAGTATTTACCTATCAAAATAGAACCAACGATATCAGTGTGACCTCAAATATAAAAAAACTGACAGATATATTGCAAAAGGAAAGTCTATATATAAATAAAACACTATTAATTAAAATCTAAATGTAACTTTCAATGACGTCAAGAAATTAAAAATAATATTTAATCGAATGAAAACAGTAAAGTAGATCCTGGTATACTCAAATACGGATTCATCACTCGTAATGAAAATTTGACAAACTGAAGGCAATTTGTAACTTGTATTTTTATGGTTTCTGATTTCCGAACTTTTGCTGGAAAGTTTATTTTAAATTTTACGATTGGGAAATGTTTTAATAAAGTTAACAGTTAAATGTTGAGTTGTAAAAAAAGATGCAAAAACGACTGTCCATTAGCAACGGTGATCACTTACCATCACATGATTGGCTTGCTCGTTTGCTTCCTAGTAAATAAAATCAGAGACATATACAGTTGCCGTATTGCATTGTTCCTTTAATTATGACGACATTTATCATATCTGCGATCTCATCTGTATTGCAACATAGGAACGACGCATATATTAAACATAGCATTCATTTGATAGGCCGTATCCGCAACTTCGCTCCTGAGCGCGTATTTTGCCTGTTATTATATATTTAATTATTGTATTTAACTCTTAACCTCGCGTAACAAGGGTTCATTTCCGTCAATATACTAAGGCCTCAGCTTTGCTACTTGACTGTTTTCCGCCACCGTTCACACAAAGTTTATGTACTTGTACGTGAATGACAGTAGTAGACATCGACGTAGAAATAGACTCGCTTTGAAAATGTATACGATTACTATATGGATTTTGAGAGAAATTTTTATGTTAACAAAACATGACAATTTTTTAATGATAGATATACAAAAATCGTAAGAACTCTGACACATGACAAAGTGTTTTGATTTTGTTTTCAGTTATTGATTAAGAATTGATTTGATGCTTAAAAATATTTAAAAAATATTTCCTTTTGAATCAATATAGAACAACAAAAATCAAGTAATGGAACATTTTGCGATTTGTATATGTATATAAGAAAACTATATAGCTGTTCGTTTAATTTATTTTCTTTTTCTGGCATGAGATACTTTTCTTTCTATACTAATATTCGGACTAAGATTGCCACTGAATAAATTCTTATTAAAAAGTCTAGATAAAGTAAAATTCGTGGACTCAATAAATTTTATTTTATGATATAGAAGTAAATTTAATTTCACGAAACTTTAATAAATTAAATAGAGACCTGCCTAAATGTAATTTAGCAGCGAGATTATTTGTTCTTTATCCAATATTATATTAAAAATATATGATGATTTTATTAATTTTACAATTAATAAAATTCAACTGTTGTATTAATTAATTAATACAATGGTGGAATTTCAGTTTTATTATGCTGTATCCAATATTATTAGCGTGTACTTTTATTATTAGTTAATAATGGAATAGAGACAAGGATACAGTGTTGTTTGACATATATATACTTAAAATAAATAAAAAGGCTATTAATTTAACTACATTCTTTAGATATATTTTTGATTATTTTTAAATATAAGTTGTCAAAAACTGTAGTAAGTTCAAATTATTATAAGAATTCAAGTACATTGGTTCCCATACGATTTAAGTTCAACTTCAACATAATTTTTTTTAATTGAAAACCTTACTGAAGGTAAACTAAATAAAATTACACGTTTTTTTTATTTATCGAATATAATTTTTGGAGCATAATTTTATAAATACAATAATGAAAATAAAAACTGTCATCAGTGTCTTAATAAGTTTCTACTTGAAAAAAATATACATCACTTAAGTTTAGGTATTTAAAAACGCTGGAAGACATTTACTTTAATTGTAGATAAGATATAACATTACATATAGAACCGTAAAGTTTGATGTTAAAGTACCGTCATTACTTATTAAATAGTGAGAAACAATCTAATTTTTTTATGTTAACAAATCAAGAAAGCCGAATTGCTTCCATAATACCAAGGTGACTGCAGAAAATTCAAACTTTTCGAATATTATAAAATATTTATGACTATTTCACAAAATATTTATAGTAAAGGAAATAAAGCTTGGACAATATTGCGTAATGTATAATAAAAATGTCTTTTAATCCATCAATTATATTTAAGCACTAATAAACTATTGATAATACTTTGTGTTAAATGTAAACGATTTTGGTTTTGTGTTGTGTATAACTGAAATATCATGAAATGTCAATATTCTATTATCCTCATATATTCATTACTACTAAATAAAATTAAAATCAAACTATTTTATCAAATAAACGCAATATTCAAAACGCAGTTTGCTTGCACAGCAAATTGATTGAACATCGTTTCGAATTAAACTATTGGTTCGGTATAAAATACACAATTCTCAGGAATCAACCTCTTTATTTAAATAACTATTTAAATAAAAATGTTGATCAAATGTCAATAATTTAGAACTTACTTATATCATCCTAAATAAATATTTCTGCTTAATGTGCCATACATCACAAATTTAGATATGCATATTGTGCATTGCCGAATTTTTTTACTATATAATGTTCGGTTGACGTCGAAACATAAAATACATTTTATGGTGACGATATAGGTTCTAGTTTTATAAATTGGAAATTATATTTATATAATAAGTTGCCGCTGGTGTATTTTGATGCTAATTAACTTCTTTCATCGAGTATTTCAATGCTAAAATTTTATTTTAAAATAAAATCTTAACGCTGACAGACCTTCCATTTCAATTTACTTATTTCTTGCTAAGAAATTGCGGTGACTACAGCAGTGGCAACTAAATTATTTTCTCTTGCAAGGTACTATAAGCTAGTGCAAGTAATTACAGTTTCAATTTTCAATTTTCTGTTTACATTCATTTGTGTATAAAGTATTTCTGTAGATTTTTATTATAATTACAAGTCTGTAAAAGCTAAATGGCGAAACGCCCATTTTTAAAATCAATAGTGATTATATTTCAATAAAATTTGAAAATGTTAATTATCATGAAATCGACTTTATTCCTTTTTAATACAATAGTGTTCATTATATCGGCTTCAATGTTGTTTAAACTTTATATTACCACTTCAATTATTTTTGTTTCAATAGGTCGTAATACACAGTCCTAATCAAAATTTATTGACTCAAATAACTTGCGCCTTTAATTTTAGAAACAATGTCCTTATTAAAAGTGTATGAAAACTTTTATAACTTCATTGTTTAAACTTTTGAAATATATTTTTTTAGAACCGTTCAATAAGTTTTTTTTTACAAAATAATTATATAGAAAAGCTTATTGATCGCTTAACAATCTACACAGGTCGCTTCTGCGTAAAAGTGCTCCTCAAATTACAAATTGTAACGTGCTAAAAAGGGAATAGTACTATAACTTATGCTATATAAATAAAATAACAAACAACTCACCATAAAAAAATTAAGTGAAATACAGGATAGTGAACATTCAAGTACGTAAATCTGCGTTATCCTTCCAATCAAGTTACAGTCGAGAAAAGTACATCTACGTGGACCGTTCATAAAGTGTTAATATATCATGCGCCCTAAAATATGTGAACCATCGGAAATGCCCAAAAATCGATACCAAAATTTTAAACAACGTATCGGCAATAACAAATTCTTTATAATACATTTACAAACTTGTGTTACATGGAATTTTATATGATTGTTGATCAGTTTGGTTCATAACAATCATTTAAATATTAAACTCAATTCTTTAATTTGTTTATGTCTAAAACCGAAAATGCAAAAGATATTTTTGCCATCAAGTTTGTATAAAATTTGTTATAATTCACGTCAATAACAGTAGCGTGCTTGTAAGGCAAACACTTAAATATATATCTACATTATAAAACACTATAAGACTTAATTTTCTATTTATGGAAGTTTTAAGGAGTTTATCTCATTTGCTATTTATTAATTTAGTGTACAATATAGTGTAAGCCGTGATTTTGAGCTTTTATGGTGGTATCGCCACTGGTCAATAATTGTTATAAAAATTATTCACCTCTCTACATGTAATGGCATAACTACATTTTATAGAAATACGAAATTGATTAATAAAAACATGTACGAAATTTGTGAAACAAAAGCGTTAACCGAGCTATGAAAGTAAAAACTAAAGTGATACTGCCCTAGTATTATATATTAAACTAACTTGCATTCATAAGCCGAGTGCATTAACGATGCACGCCTAAAAAACAGGCTAACGCGGGATTCGGGCTTCTGCACAACTGTTGAGCACACATCTGCGTCGCACAGTCCGCCGTATTAAGGCTAGGGACGGCGGCGTTCAGAGTTATTCCCGCACCGGTCCCGGCCCGTATTGGACGCGAGCCGCGCATGGTAGCTTCTCCAAACTCGCAACTTGCACGTGAAAATGAAGTGCCCAAATATTTGTGCCCTCGTCTTCATTTACTGTTTCAAAATTCTTATTGTGGATGCAGCCGAGGTAAACATCAAGCAAGAACTCCAAGCCATTGCCGAGCAAATTGAGATGCTGAAAACCTCCCATCGTGCTGATGTTACCCGCTTGCAGCAGGAGATCGAAGAACTAAAGTAAGTAAACCTAGTGTAAAGAACTTTTTCTTTCATTATTTGCGTGTTGGATTTCTAGAATTTTTTTTATTTGTTACAATAAACCATGCTGGGCTAATCAATAATAAATTTGTTTTATAATAACTTCTAACATACAGCTTTGCGGGTACATTTCGCGAATTATTTTTATTTACTTAAAACTCTGCGACATTATAACAAGCCTGTGCGAGTTCAAAATATAATAAAATAATTTTTAAATCCAACATACACAAGTAATGACATTGTATGCACAAATTTTGTTTTAACTACTTGTTTTATCTGTTTAATAATTTTTAAACTCAATTTTCAGTATTTTTTAAAGGATTTAATCTGCAATAAATTAAATTATTATAAAACTGTCCAAAGAAAGCTAATTTAAAGTAGGTAGTCATTTATTGCACACATTGTTTTTAATAAATACACTTTCACAATAATTTACCTACTTTTTCAATTTACATTTGTTTAATTTTCTTTAAATGGTTTCTTAAATTACTTTATTATAAAACAAAATTAAAAATACGGTGATTAAAATCGTAATTGCAAAAATAATATAAAATTTGTAAAATTTTGTTATTTTATTATGATTTATTTTAACGTAGCACATATCGAGTATTGATTATTTCTTTATAAAGGCAGTATGTACTAGCGGACAATAATGAATAGAAATAAGAGGTATTTGTTATTTTATTTTAATTATTTTTGTATGACACGCGTAACTTTTTACCATGTGGTCCGATATTGGTGGTTCATTTTAGTTATATATTATACCTTGAAGTAAATGTCATATAATTTAAAAAATTAAAAATATTTGATGGTTGGGAGGAATAGTAAACGTAGATTTAGAACCCGTGAATTTCGTATTGTAACTTTGTATGATTTTGATGAAATGAATGTATAAAACTTCATCGCCTAAAAGTTAAAAAAAATCCAACCCTGGGGGTAGGAAAAAAGAAAAAGCCATTAATTCGAATTTATTATTACTGTTCAAATTTTTTTTTTATATGTTCAACGTGGATTCTACGTCTCCTTCAAAAATGCTTATTGCATAGTTTAATTTTGCACACAAAACGGAACGTTCCTGTGCAGCGTGCCTGTCATTCAAATAACCGTTGGTTCAGAAATGGAACCCGTCAATTTACAAGCTTCATAAATATTGGTTTCGTTGGGACACGATCATCGGTTCAACAACAAAGTAGTCTGATATCTGAGATTAAAAAATGAATTTGTACCTACCTTGTATGTCAGAGTTAACAGTATATAAAAAAACATAAATTTGTCACTTTTTTAAATCATTATTTTTATACATTTTTAAAGTAGCCCGTTTATATACTCGACATGTATTAGAGGATTGAAAATATCGTGTTTGTCCATTTTAACATGATGTGAGGCACCGTACTAAGGTGGGGCTTAGCGCACGCCTGCCGCTTTGAAGCCTCGCAAGACGTGTCATAATTTTGAAGTTGTAAGTTAGAAGCGCTTTGAGGCGCAGTATGAATGCCTCTCTTAAACCGGGTTATATTGACCCGATATTTCTCGTCACTTCGTATTTTATCGTACAAAATGACATACAGTACTGCTACCAATATTATGCAGTAAGAAGTATTCATGTACTACAATTTATCTTTCATTCGCGTTTATTGGACTTTATTCCACACTAAATGTGTTTTGCAAGAGATCATCTACCACACGAAAGTTGCTCTGTTCCGATTCAAAGCAGGTTATAGGACTAAGTTTTTATAATTCAAAGTGATAGACGAAGTGGTGCTGTGTAAGCATCCTATCTAGTAATTCATTGTTATTTACCTACTGTATACAGGGTACCAATTCTCAGAGCAGTGTGTACATCCGTATATTTACTAGTAACTCAATGCAGCGGCTTGTTTAAACACATTCTAACTTTTAATCATTACTCTCAACTTTTAACTATCATTCCATATCTGTAGCCTGTATATAAATAAATGTAGTATGACGCTAATGAATTTTTCGCCTTAACTGATATTATCATAAATAATGTAATTTAAAGTCGATCTATTTTCGGTAAAACCATATGTTTGAGAACTGGCTATTAGTTCATAATTATATTCTAATAAATTCATTATAATTTTTATACATGCACACGACCTATATTGACGCTGCGGTTTCACAGCTCACTATTTAATTCTCAGCCGGTAATAACTAACCGCAAACATATACAGTTCTCGCGCTTGAGGGTAGTTTTAAATTAATAATCAACATTAATGTAACGGAATGTAATTTTATTGCACCGGAAAGGAATGTTGTACTTCAGCTTTAATATTAACGCTACTGAAATACGCTAAATTAGTTAATATCTCTTTCATCCAAATTTGTGCCGCAGACTTGATAACATTTAAAACATAGGATCAGGTATAATAAGAATAGTGCTGCTATATATTTTATAACCGTTTTAATTATATAAGTTAATTCATTTTAATAAAAGAAATAGTCTGAAATATCGCTTGTTTTATGTTACGAAGCGTCTATGCGAACAAGACATGTGATAGTGTACTTTCTGGTGTAATTAGTATAACACTCGTGCCTGGCTAGTACCATCTAGTGCTGGGTTTCCCAACCTATTTGCTCTCATGTCCCAATTTTGAGTAAAAAATGTTTCTATGTCCTCCTACACCCCTGCAATTTTTATACTCCCAAAACAAATTAAAATCAAATTTCAATGAATTATATTAGCCATTTTTTTTTAAAGTTGCTGATTGCTCTCTCTATATGACAGAATTGCCTCCCTGTGAGGCCTACGCCCCACCTTGGGAAACACTGATCTAGTGGGATGTGACAGAGAGCTACATTGATTTCGCAGGACAATGCGTTCGAGGCTTATAAAGTACTCTGAATATTGTCCCATATCTACTGGAATACAGGATGAGAAGTAAATACTAATAATTTTCCTTGTGAAAAATATTAAAATTCATTGAAAAGTTATGTTGCTCTATGGTCGCCTGTAATCTAACCCCGCTTTGTATATTTATTTGATACACAAAAGATAGTATTATTACGATTTACTTTATGACTAAAAAGAAAATTTTCAATTGCACTTGACCACGCTTAACTCTACTGTAACAATTTATTAACATCGAAATTGTTCACGTTAATATAAAAAAATGATTCAACTGTAAGGGTCGGGGAAACGGAATACATTTATTTTGCATCTGTTAATAGTCCCTGTTCGAACTTTTTTTTTAATTTCTATTTATCGCCGATTAGTTTTCTTGTCAATATTATTATTTTATAATTGTGTAAGTTCATTAAATAATTACAGTACGTGTTTTAGAAGTTGTTAAAACGAGCCTGAAATATTCTGGACGAACATGCTTCACCAACTAAGGCCTCATTGTCACTTAACGTAAGGTGAAATTATGGCCAAATGTTATCCCATAACCGATTTAAAAAAACCAATTTAACTTTTGTCATAATAACACTCAAAGAAATTTGAAAAGCTTAAGGCATTTCTCAGATGTTGGCGTTTTACTTTTAGTTTGTACGTGCCGTTTGAGGCTTTTCTATAATTTTAATAGATGGTTAAGCCTATGTGAATTCGTTGCTTTATACTTATATGCGTGTATTTTTGTGCAAATTTTTAATTAAATTTTTCGGAGAATGATTTAATAGAAAACTTGCTTTGTGCGGTTCACAATAGAATTAAAAATGCAAGCCATGAGTAAGTACATAATACCTTCGGAGGCGTAAAGGAATATAAAATCACGTTTTTTGTAAGTATAATTTTATTATTATTTGTTGTTGTTAAAATTTTCAAAGATTGTGTTTCTCTATCGAGTAATACAAAATCTATGGCTATTTTAATATTCTACCTATTACAGCTCATGTGATGGATCTCGCTGAAAGACGAACAAACAGACAAACGGCACAGGCTTGGCAAAGGAATTCCGATTACCTCCCTTGGGGTATGAAACCCTAAAAATGATTCTGATTATAAAATTTTACAAATAATATATAAATATATGCCGGCATCCGTAACCAGGGTGGTTTTCATTAACCCTGAAAGCATCTGGACAATTTCCTGTCGAACGCTAATTCGGCAGAAAATTCAGATACAGGAAGGGATTACCCAAATTAAAATAGTATATTGTTAAAAAAATTGCCCCTTTACCGATTTTGTAAAACTGTTAGAAAAATAAAAAGTTAAAATCGCTTAAAAAATTAACATGTTGTTATTGTTCGACAAAAAAGTTTAGCTGCAAATAACGAACACAAATATAGTAAATGTCAACATCATTTAATCCCAAAATAGCTCTTATGAACACGGGGCCTGAGCTTTTGTGTCTGAAATTTCAACTTGTATTAATTTTCATGCCTTTCAAGTTACTTAGCCATCCAGTGTTATGTTTCGAATGTTACGTTTTGTAAAACCGTAATAAACTGGCACTGGAAAGTTTCACAAAACGTTTTCAACTCTGAAAAAGTATAAAGAGAATAGAAACGTACAAAGTAACAGTATTTTTATTACGATTTTAATACGTGTGGTTTTTTGAAACTATATTACAATATGCCTCAAAAATTCTCTTTAGGTATCTTATACTTGATAATAAATGAAAAGCTTTCTAATTAATATTTCATGTTCACTCAAAAAGGTTGCCTTTGTTTCGTTTCGACATAAAATATTTAACTAACATTACCAATAACAATAGCATAATAATTAGTCTTGTAAGAGAGAATAATTAACAATGGGGCTTAGTTTTCTTTACATATCGGTATCCATAGATATTAAATTTTACGAATAATAGTAGTTAGAAAGAATATAATATTATATTCGGATGTTTTGATAGATCAATGAACTTCTTAGTGTGAGTACAAATGGCTATCTAGCCCCACATTAGACTGCATGAGTCTGAAAGCGAGAGCACTGTATATCTAGTCTAGTGTGAAAATGTGCACTGATCCTTAACGAACATTTGTACTTCGCATTCACGATGCTGTCATTCGCAATCTACACACGAATGAAAAATATGTATGGAGTAGAAGCAGTACTTGTTGCAAACTGTTCTTTTAGTTTCAATTGCCTACACGGTGCAGTAGTTCACTGCTTTTCCTTTTAACACGGTTGCCTCGGTTTCGATTCTTTTCGATGCGGTGTTTTGAAACACAGCTGACTATCTACTAATCAACTGCATTGCTGTGTTTCGGCGGTCATGCATGTGAGAGCCAGAGTGTTCTGGACGAACATCTTTACCTTGTATGTTTCACTGATCAACTTGCTATTTTACTTCATTTGAAATTGAATTCAAGTGTTAGCCTGCTACTAATACAAAAAAAGCTTTTCACGTCACATCAGAAATTGATATAATCATTGTACGTCATATTTCTTTAAAATAGTATATTGGGATTACCTGGCCAGAAAAATATACGATTTGAGATATCGGTTATAAATCTATAATACCAATATAGACGGACGAAATAATTACTATAATTGCATAATGAGTGAATCAATCTGGTTCTTGGTTTGGATTTATGGTCGTCACAAAATGTTTCAGTACACATAGCATAGTTGTCAATGTTTATTTTTCTTTATTGTCTCTTTCTAAATATTTTTTATTACTGATTGGAGTTATCAGATTGTATATTCTATAAGACACCACTAATTTGTACAAGGCCATGATTGTTTTCAATAAAGATATTTGCATTATACTTTTCATGAAAAACGTTTAAGATCTATTTTATAGATACAAAAACTCTTACAGACAATTATGAATGTGGTAAATAAATAAAGAAATTAAATCCAGGGGTTCACGTAAGTCATGGGGGTGAACATCTGGCATTAATGTGATGTTTATATATATCCCTACCGGAAGTAATAGGCTGCGAGCCCACATCCGGTAGGTACGCCGCAAATGACGAGTGTGCGTAGCAAAAAAAATATCTTTTTAGGAAGGACAGCAGTTGTTTTATAAAAAAGAAGAATAATATCGTTATTGAAATTAATTTTCTGTTATTTTTTTTATAAATTTCTCCTGGTCATAACAAAAAAGCGCAAGTGAGATGTTCAAGCAGCAACATATTACGCTCATTGTCCTGGCAAAGTGAGATTTAACTACAGCGCCCTTCAAATCCAAACTATGCAATATCCGCACACGACCGCTAGACGAATAAAAATAGTACTGCGACGGTAACTACCTAGATGATTTCTGAACACATACATTCTTTTTACTTTATGATAAATACGTCCATTTTTTTTTTGCTCGTTCCCCCCTGTCATGTATAAACAGTCTAGTGATTTCCAATTTCTTAATTTCTTACAATTTAATCTCGCTCTGACTCCTTCGTTCATTCTCATTTCTTGCTTTTATTCCTTTCCATTTTCTTTTATACCACATTCCATTTTCTTCTAGCATACTCCACGCTTAAATAAAGGAGAAGACATTTCGTTTAATTATTTTACATTAATATCTTATTTTCTACAATATTCTAAATTAATTACATTACTAATATCACAATTTTATTTTATTTTATTATTGATTCTCTTAGCTTCTAATTTTACTTGTTTCATTTTTATCTACTGTTTTCCTAATAACCTTTCTACAAAATTCTATAAATTTAATTATACTATTCTCCTATCAGCGATGGTATACTTAATTACGTCCATTATTAGACTATTTTAATTAAAATGTTATTCTTTTATCCAAATACTCGGCCGCCAAATAAAAACTTATGAAATTCTTTTCAGGGATAAAGTCTATTTCGATCGAAAGACCCAAACACTGAATAACATTAATTACTTTAAAATTTTATCTTTATATATACGTATCAGACTACTTGGCTAGGCGAGGCGTGTCGGCTTCTATTTTTTCTCTAACGTCTAGCAATGGGCAGGTGCTATGATGCATTTAATTCGACGACTTTTGGCTAACGCTAGTTTTTTAGGCTGATTTGCCACGCGACTCAACAAAAACCGATCTTAAGGGTCGGTAATACAGCCTTATGCTTTCGATAACTTATTAAAAGTTTCTTTTTTTTCTTAAACACTCCGATTTCTTATCTTTAATGGAATTCAGCCTCGTTGTTATAAAGACGATTTTAGAACCCGTTTTTTTGTTCCTTCTAATGCTGGCGATGAGCACATGGCGTTACATCTGCCATTTAGAAACTTTTAGATTTTATTAGTTGCCCTTATGTAATGCGAGGAAACGTAACTCAATCATGGTTTTATAGTATAATGAGATATTTTAGTATTTATGTTATATAAGTATTAAGATGTTCTCTTAATATTTTTACGATTAAAATGATATTAAACATGTATTTTGCTTTGGATATATTGTTCGGTTCACAGTTTCACGTTGTTTTACCTATCGTGCAACATCATATTTAATTAAAGTTTGTATACTAGTTTACATTAACATGCATTAGAATATATAAACACTGTATTCTATTTATTGCACAGGTTTAAGAACGAGGAAATAATTAATATATATTTATATA
>DWQX01003820.1:0-16575 GCA_018245475.1 Pharmacophagus antenor
GTGCTTATCTATAAAACTATGGTCAGTTATCTACACAAAACTCGGAAAAGCGAATGCCTATACTGTTTCCATATTAACAGTGTGATCTATGATTAAAGATTAAAATCTACACATTTAATTTGAGTCTGAAAAATAATACAAGGCAGTTTGTACTTATAATCACTATATTCATTATTCATTAAATAATTACGTTTTTTATACTTTTCTTATGTACTTGTTCTTCAAAACTCGCCAGCGCTGGCTGAACAACGCATCTTTGTAATCGTCTGGACAGCCGTCGTGAAGGACACATACTCGTATTTTCATTTGAGCAATGGGAAATGTATGTAAAAATTAATAAAAAATGTTGTATTGGTATTAAAAAGTTTCGGCTATCACTATTATAATGAAATTAACTCTTCGAGTCCTTTTTTAACTTTTTTTTTTTACATTCGACGGAGACATCGCGAAAAATATTATTTAAAGTTAAAAAGACCAAATGTCCAGAAAATTTAATAAAAAAATATTTACGGGAATTTATTCAATACATTTTACACAATAGGACTACAATGATGAATTACTCGTATGTCATTTTAAAAATTACATTCATTTAAATACAACTTTTTTCCCAATTACCTGAACATAATTTGTTACGATTAAGAATAGATGATGTACTGATAAATAAAGGTAAATCAACTAACTGATCAGAATTAATATGGTTGTAAACCGCATCGTGGTTAAATTAGCAACGTCTATAATAAATTTTCCCGCTAGTAACACGGTCGCGGCGGGCGGCGCGTCGTTAATGCGGGCTATTTGTGCCAACTCGTTTAACACAATACGTACTCGTATGTATGTGCTACTTATATAATTATTTAATTTGGTCTTAATAAATAAAATTGTTAAATTTTATGGAAATTATTCTATATCTATAAAATTCAGTCTTAACTGATTTCCTGTCCAGCTGACTGACCTATTACATATCAAACAAAATATTACCTCTATGAAAGGGTTTTTTTTTGTTATTTCGCCCCCAAGAAGAGAAAGGGTGGCCAAATTGCATAAAACTTTTTATTCTCCGAGTAGACGAAAGACACAAGGACACGAAAGAGTACATACCCTGGAGGAGGATTAATCTAAATATTAATTAATAAAGTTGTCATGCCCAGAGAAGCGAACAGGGTGACAGCTTGATTATAATAATAATTCATAACACTAACAAATAACCGGTTTAAAAAAACAAGTCTTATACTACAAATAATGAAGCTCGGCAGACGTCCAAGAAACTAAATACTCTGAGGTTGAATTTTTTGTAAATGCCAATCTTCATGGCGATTGGTTGAACGATGTTGACAATTGATGCACGGCTGTGCCTCAATGGTAACAAGTTAATGCTTATATGTGCCAACATGAGCTGTGTTTTGCTGAATAACAGGTGTATGTGATGTTACTAGCCCCGTAGAAGTTCTCGTTAGGTCTGGACCCTAAACTCAAATTTAATGTCTAAGAAGTGGCGCAGCCAGTCAGAATTGTTATTACTCTTGCCTAAATTTTACCCGGTTTTTGTTCTGTAAGAATTAATATGTGTAAAAAATATATAGGAACAATTAGTTATACATGGACAAGCCTTTTAATGAGAAAAATAAAATAATGTTCATTTTTTCTAAAGTTATTGATGACTGGTCTTTTTATAAGTAAAACTGTTTCTAGACTAAATTGCGAAAATATGTATTAGGTGCGATACCTAATATTCGTTTACGTTTCGGAGACAGTCTGCCTCGCGACCACGGCCAAAGCAGCTCGCGCCGAAATGTCGAGGAATATATGGTATCGTACCTTATAAATATTTACGCGATGTAAACCCGAAACATTTTTACTTATAATTTATAAACATCGCGGAAGTTTAAAACTGCTGTCTTTGTCGTACATAATTTCTCTTTTAAGGAGTAACCTCTAAGTAATTATTTATTACTATTCTAATACACTTACAAAATTACATCATATTTACAACATAACAGCTAAATACATAGCAGCTTTATACATAAGTGTATACGGAGAGAAATAGTTTGACTTTTAGTTTACATTTTGGGATATTATGTGCATCATACTACTTTTTCACAAACTTAATGACCTTTCATTTTCTCACTATTTATTCCTTTGTTCATCTTCTTTAAGAGTTTGCTCTGCTCGTTTATCTTCATTTGTTTCCATTTATTTACCTCCAGCAAAAATTCAAATAAAATCCAAGAACAGCCGTCACTTCGAAAGAAAAAGGTACTCTCAGTTTAAATGGCCTTTACTCGAGGTTCAAGTGCAAAGGCCTCGTAAAAGCTTAATAAAATAAAGTGCTTTCCCAGCGGGGTGCCAAAACCGCAGTTCCTTGAAGATTTATGTAACTCCAATCTATTCAGAACGTAAACGCTTAAGAGAATTTATGTTGTGAGCTATTTCAATTACAGCTGCTTGGACAAATCCGTTAATAGGTACTTTAGTTTGTTCGTACTTTAGAGAAACAGTTAACATTGATATATTTTAGTGTATTATTAGTTTATTCATTAAAGGTTAGTTAAATGAAACTGATAATGTTATCTGGTAATGGTTTAATGTTCAATTAATCAGAACCATTGAAGTTCTAAGATATTTTCGTATGTATTTTAGGAGAGACAGCAAAAAAACGTCCAATATAGGTATCATAAAAATATGTTTTGTTTTTCATAGCATAGCTAGCAGTGAGCGTCTACCGGCTAATGATGATAATAATGAAGATTTTTCTAAAACCTCTTGGCTAGCTACTACAATAGAATGTAAAAAAAACAGGCATACTCAAACAATTTAGACATATGTTAAATTTTGCTTATAAAATGTAACTAACCGTTCATTTTGAACGAAGACATATTTTATTAAAAACATATTGCTCATAAAAAATATGTCGAGATTTAACAGTATGTCGGCGATGGCTTCGTTTCTACTGCGATACAAAGTTTAAAGTATAAAAAGTAGGATTTCCAGTTATCACTCCATCTTAAGATTTATTGTACATGTACATGTTATTCGCTTGGCCGATCTTAGACATCGACCGGAAAACGTGGAATGCAATAATTTATTGGGCGCAACGGAAAAGGTTAAAATATAAGGTTTATTCACTGCAACAACATACTACATATGGTATATTTCTAGATGTCCCAATTTTACGAGTATTATTACAATAGTCCTGTTAATCATCGATAATGAATATGTCATTGTATTACTTCTTAGAACATAAAATCCTGTGTTAGAACATATTTTTTTATTTGTAATTTATATTTGCTAATGTACATTAATATTAAATTAAATACATAAAACTTACATAGAATTCTACAAAGTGAAAATAATAAGATTTTCAAACAGCCTTACAATTCTGTAAAACTTAAAGATAATTTATTTATTATTTATTGAAGCAGTAAAATCTGAATGATCGACATTGTACTTCTTAAATTTTCTTTTTCGTTAAATAGTAATTAGTTTCTTATTGTTTAAGATACAATAAGTCTGTTTTGGATTGCTTTTCAGGAGATTTTTGTATCAGTTGCTTTTTATAATATCAATTTTATATTAGAGACTATTAGTTAAATTTCGTGACATTTTATTTTTTAAAGTCAAAGTTTTAACTTAGATGAAGACTGTTGTGGACTGATTAAAAAAAACAATAAATCAATCGATGAAGTGGACACCACAGAATCCTAACATTGTGCACAGTTTATTTATTTTAAGCCACAATGGGCAGTTTAACCTTGGGCGGGGTGAGCTGTCGATCGGCAAGCAAACAGGTCGTGTGGCAACTAAGCACACATATATGTCTCATTACGGCAATTAGTGGAGGTAAATATGGCCGCCCCAGATACGCGCGGCACACTGCCTCAACTCGCTTGAACGAACGTCTTCCCAAGAGGCACTTACGCGACGAATGATCTTTGTTTTACTATCACGTCTTTCATACCCACTTATAAGCGTCACAGTAATTTGTTATAAGATAACCATCACGAAAAGCTCCTATCGAATTCACCGATTACCCACTAAATTGCCGACACAAATTCTTTTGGTAAACTCAGGAGGAAACTTTTATCTCTATCAGTACAAAGCATTATAACACACCGAGTCGGAAATAAGTCTAGTATTTTTTTTTACACAATGACTTATTATTTTCATAAGTACTACTATTCATCAAACATCATGACGACGAAAATGACTGATAATGATAACGATAACGCAATTTAGTAATACTAAGAATGAAGTCGAGTTACTGATTAATAACACATGTACCGTTTGTACGATAGTAAAGGAAATTTTACTTTGTTTCTCATTATTATTGTCTCACTGCAAAGGTCTTAACACTGACGTCGGGTGACACCACATTGGAGTCGTTTTGTTACAATTGAAAGATAACAGATGAACCAAATGTTTGCTGTCTTTAAGAACAAAAACCTATAAAAACATCTTTTTTTGCCTTTTGTTTTTGTAATAATATAAAGCGGGCTTCTCAATATTTTTTATTATGTACAGTTAAAACCTATGTTCCATATAATTTCTAAAAATAATCTATAAAAATTAAAAATTTGTGGCAATTCCGCCGGCGCCAAATATAAAAATTGAGCTGAAATATGCGGATCTCAGTGTTAAGTTCATCTACACTAGATTAATTTGCAAACTTGCCTCCACCTGAGTGAGTATGTATTTTATTCTTGAATTTTATTGAAGTACCGTTCGTAGTAAGGAAGATATTTTTTAAATGTATAATTCTTAAAGAAAATTTAAATAACCTGTTACAGAAACTATACATGTTCAAAATATTAATGAATTTGAAATTGATTACAATAAGAGAAATCTATCATGTTGTGATACCGAAAACCAGTTTCATCAATTAATCAAGTGAGTTTTGTTGGTTATAATTATATAACACACAATGAATGAACTTGATACACCGCAGCAATTATTTTTCATGAATAGCAAACGGATATAGCTCTCGTCTTTTTAGGGTTCCATACCCAAAGGGTGAAGATCGGAACCCTATTACTGAGACACCGCCGTTCGTGTGTCTATCCGTATGTCACCGGAATCTATCACATGGACCGTGATAGGTAGAAAGTTGAAATTTTCGCAGATTGTGAATATCTATTGCCGCTACGGCAACTGACAATAAAATAATACTTTCGAGAAACGTAATTTTGTTAGCATATATGATAAGGCATTTATTTTATTTAATAGAATGTACGATAAAGAATTAATCGTCACTCAAAATTTACGATAGTTAATTAGTTAATATTCTTACATATTTATGGGGTAGATTGTATTAAATTAATTTTGTAAATAATAACCAGAAATTCAAATAATTCCTTAGTTATACTGTCTGATAAAAATTTTAAAACAAGAAAATTATTCTAAACATCTTAACCCTTGTATACGAAGGTTATTATTAATCACAACAGCCATTATGTTCATAATTAAACATTCCCTTTAAATTATGCAATCGTGGTATGTATCACTGTACAAGCCAATAACCTCTACTAAAGCATATAATTATGAAATGTAAAATTTATAAATCATATTTCATAGCAAACTTTTGTTACCACAAAGAAACTGGAAAGGGTAAAAAATATTAATATATTGCTATTATCAATTTACATTATTCGTTATGTAGGTTTTTATTATTAGTTATGGGCTAACACTTGTCCGCTATTTTACTTGATATTATGTGACAATACCGCAGTAGATGGTGATGCATGTTGGTCCATAATACTTCTTTCTCTCACGTGTATAACTGCCGGAAGACAGTAATGAACACAGATTGACATTGAAGGCGATAGCTGGCCAAGAGGGTTGAAATAACCCAACTACCATCCAGATTCTACTGCGCCTGTGGCCCGAGAATATAAGCCAGGACCTCCGCTACATAATACAAGCGGTTACTCACTGCGCTGAGAACGCAATCTAATTGGTGTGAATTTATGGTTAGATCTGCCCATTATAGAGGCACGCCACTGCCAATGTAGTCTCTATATTACTGGTATCGATATCGTAGATTTATAATAACACGGATTATATATCGATTTCATGACTTGCGTCTATAGAATAATAAATGACATCAACCACTATTACGTTTCGGAAAAAATATATAACATATGGGCAATACACATAAACATTCTTATTTGAAATAAATATATCATCACTAAATTTTTCTAGGCATTTTAGTGATCTTAATGTAAATCCAAACATTAATAATAAATTATTTAAATTTAAATACTTGCAATAGGTCATTATTACTAGAGGAATCGATAAGCAGCTGGTTTTTTATATGATAACAGACATATCAAAGTATCTTAATGATATGGTGCTTCACTAACGTAGTCTACGTTTCATCCATGGGGTCTGTTGTATAATTTAAAAAATACTACTATTTTATCTTATGCTCAGAATACACGTGTTTTTATTTGCGTTGCTTTAGCGGCGGTCCCATCGCAGTATGTTAATGTTGATAACGTTGTGTTCAGGCCGTCGGTGTCATTCATAACGCCGGCGATGGTAGTGGAGCGGCACACCGCGAGCGGGCGCACTCGCCAAAGGCCGCAGGCGTCCGCCACTTCCTGCCATTACACGGGCTCCGTGCGGGGGCAACCGGCCTCCAGCGTTGCACTATCCGCCTGCAATGGCCTGGTAGGTTAATTTAAATATATTTGTTACCTACAACATCTCCCATTATCGTTTGAAGTTCATAAATTTGTTGGCTTCCTACAAATGTTAACCGTTACTATTAGTATAATTGGATATTAACATATTACATAGTATTTAATATTCTCATAGATTTTAAATACCTAGTATCAGTAAAGATCGCAGTTAGCTTTTCTTCAATTAAATATGTCTGTAGTAAAGATATACTTTAAAATCGCCAATTGTGACGGTTGTAACATATTTTTCAGACGTAAAATAATGCTCATTTTAATTTTTTAAAATAAGCATAGTTACACGTTAGTCAAACGCGTAAAAAATGTTCAATTAAACACAACCTATGTTATCAGTCACACTATTTGCTAATTATTATGGATAACACGAATGTCATTATAAAAGAAAAAAAAAAGTCAAATCACTATATGCCAGATTTAATGATTCTAACACTTGATTATAATTTACAAATAACATTGTTTCGCGGAAAACTTTAGTTATGATCAGACAAAAATGTATGTTAATAGATTATTAATATTTTTAAAGAATAATTTTAATTAATTTTTTGAAGAATTTATTATTAGATACAGAAATTACAGAGATTAATATGCTTAAATACTATATTTTCTCTTAAGATTGTTATTTATTTTGTTTATAACGTATTAACATTTAAGTCTTTTTAAAAAATGCACAAAAAAACTTTCACAACTAAGTATTTGTGTTCTATTTGTTTATACGTGTACAACAGAAGAGCCATGGTTCTTGAATGTATATAAAAAAATGTACCGCGTAAAAAAAATTATTTAAAGTTGTCCTCTTTATTCTCTGGAAATCAATGCGTTAATTTTTCCTGCATCAATAAAATGCCATGTTTTACAAATGCTTATGTGCACTATGAATCAATAAATATTTAAAAATTAATTATGTAATCGTAAAAAGTATTTCGTTGTTAGTTTTTGCGCGTATGAAACACAAATTATTTGGCCTGTTTAAATTATGAATGGGCATTGATATTCAATCACTTTAAAAGCATTAATACATTCAATCTATAAACATACTATGAAAATGCGTGTTTGCCTTATCGTACGATGGATTGGTTTTCTTACGATACATGCTAGCGATGTCTGTATTTTTTATTTCAGTTCTCCAACACACGTGGGGACTAACGGGCTATACGTATATTCTGTCTACGTTGTAATATTACTACTTACTCCTTCGCACGTCATTGCATTTCTGACACTTTTGTTAATGATAAGAATTACTATCAAATTTAACCATTATTAAAATGTTATGGGCTTTATAAGATATAGATATAGATAATTATCTAAAGTTATTGAACAAAGAGGCAAATCTAATACAAAGATTATGTACAACCTTTACAACATATACCTACAACCATAAGAATAAGAAATATGAATTCTCTGCAACAAAAATATGTAATGTTATTAGCACAAACAGCGAGTTTCAAATATGTTGTAGATTAAACCGTTGTACGATTATATTACTTATCACTTCTCCTAATGTGTGAAGAGAATGTATTCAAAAACGTGACGCATTTACGTTCTGCCATTTGTTCTAACCTTCATTAGCTATCTAAAAATCTAATGCTTACTAAACACAAGGCCCTCGCGTATCTGCCATAAACAATACACTTGCAATTTTTATTGAAATTACAGTTCGCAATGAGGTGGATTCAATTGAATGTTAGTATAATTAAAAGTTTGAATCAAGACATACGAGTGATGGTCACTCTGTTAATAAAATAAAAACTTAACCGATTTTCTTATTCTTCGAAGCTATGAAACGAGCAGGAAATTTCTATGATGATGTACGAGTATACGCTTACTCAAAACTATTTAGTACTTGGTATAGATGTTTCTACAATATGCTCGCCTTAAGAAATTTTATAAGGAGACTACCCCAGTAATTTCACTAGCTACAGCGCCCTTTAAACTGGAACTCAATATTTTTCACACCCTATTTTTTGTTGCTTTAAATAGTCACGACATGACCGGGACTTTTGCAAGGTTTGAACTAACAACTAAGGCCTAGCGAGAAATTCGGACCTCGGGGCTTGTCCTTATTATCCGGGCCTATCACTCAGTGAGGCACGGAAGAGATGCTCACGGGTTTTTATAATGTCAAGATCGCTACAACACTTTTTTGTACTCAGTAAATTAATCAATTTGCAAGCATTAATTTATTTATTCTGTTTTTATTAATATTCTTGAACAAAACTGATTAAATTACTGAAATAAAGACATACTTTGTTATGCTCCAAAAAGGAGAGCGATGTTTAACTTCACTTCAAAGATTTAAATTTGCTTTTCATTGTAATGTAATTGAATATGTGTTATTAGTTACTATCGTTTCGCTATTATGTATAAATAATTAAAAAAGAGGCCGAACTTAATGAGATGGGTCTATAGAAAAAAGCAAGGCCTACAGGCTTTTAATGATTATTGCTTAATTAATATAAACTGTTTCCTTATCATTTATAATTTAATAATATGACACGGTTTTAAGGACTGAACATAACTATTGTTTTTTTACGGAATGCCATAAGATTAATAATAAAAATTGATAGCTTTTACTAACATATATTATTTTAGAACAATCAAATAAAAATCCTTTGCTACGTTAATAATAGGTACGTTAATAGCACTTAACTGTCAATCATGCGCAAGCCACTTGACCAACGGCGGGCAATAAGTGACAACTCAAGTAGGTATTCAATACTTTGAGTTTAATCTTTCGATCAACAATACAAATAGATTACAGATTAGGAACGAAAGCGATCGCTAAAGTGGTCATGGCTCTACGTACTTACACGTTTACATTTGCTATTTTGCAATCGCAAAGTTTGGCAAAACGCTAGTGATGCCTCAGGTTTAACAGGCGTTCCCAGGCTACAATACCTATTTACACGCACTCCGCTCTTTAAAATCACGATAATATTCAAAACAATCTAATTGGTAATTGAAATTTTCACTTTTCATACTATTTAACAATAAAATAATATTGGTAAGTAAATGGGATAGTAATTTTCTACACGAAAAATAAGTAAACAAATTAATAGTACATATACTTAAGTTAAACCGATAACAGAATACATTTTTGTACTTCAATAGAAAAGAACAAAATAATAAACATCATAATTATAAATGGTAAACATCAATAATTACAGAGTAATAAAAATTAGATTAAAACACTATTGCATGATACTTCTATTCGTTTATCATTCTTTTTTCGAATAATAGAAGTGCAGAATTCAGTATAGATATAACGTTTATTTGTTAATTCTACTTAACAGGCAGGCCTTTTACGGACTGAGCACGGAGAGTATTGGATCGAGCCATCCAATCAAGTTCCCACCAATACTTCAGCAGGGAGACCGCACGTAATATTTAAGCGGTCAGCTGTGGACAAAGTTAAAGCATTTCAACGAAGGAAAAGAGAAATAGATAGTAGTTTTAATTCCAACTTTTCCCACAATAAAGTTAATAATGCAAAAGCTACCTCGAATTTAAAAAAATACTCATACCAATATCGCAAAAGCAAAGAGGCTATAGATAGACGTAGACGAGATTATTTAGAAGAAAGACGAAAACGATTAGAAGCAATTAGACTTAATCCTACTGAATTTAGAAGGCATCAAGCGAGGTTACGAATGGAGCAAAGAAGATCAGATTTTAATACAAAAAGTAACTCCGTTGAAGTAAGTAACTCTAATGAATTATATAACCTAAAAAGTAGAGAAAAAAATTCTAAACGACTTAAACTACGTCGAAATAAAAACAGACGAAGAAGACGGAAGAGACCGAAAAATTGTGGTACAAAACAACCTCCATACCAATGGAAAACTTACAATTTATACAAACAAAATGATAATTTAAACAATTACAAGAATAAGGTAAGAAATTTTGTTTAAAATTAGTGTTAAAAATTGAAAATAATTTCCTTTCTTTATTAAAACAGATTATCTTTATATATTACCTAAGCCTTGCTTTGCAGAACTCAATAAAACCAAAAAAAAAATTTTAGGACTTGACATTGTTGTTTATAGTTATTTTAACTTATCGAAAACAGGTGAACTAAATGTAAAGTATTCAAGCATATTATTAAAAAAATAAAAACGTATTAGCCGGAAAGCGTAAACAGATGAAATTTATTAATAAAATTTGCTTACTGAAGCTTAGATATTTCTATAAATATTTTTTATTTTTTTGTTACACCTAGCGTGTTATGTACATAATAAACAAAAACAGAATCAAAATAAACGCCTCTTTACTAAGAACAGTGCTATCGATAGTTGAGCTGTGACGTGTGCAATACGTGTAAAAGCGCGATCTCACGATTTCTAGTATTGAAATGCTGCTTCCATTATCCTGACGATTTACCCGTAATACTACCCATAAGGCAACTTGTATATAAAACATTTAAAACAAATAATTATATTTAGAAAGAAAAGTATATAAGTAACAATTCAATGTATTATTGTAGAGCAGCCGCCGATACACAGACCATCACAAACATAGGAGTAAAGGTAGTGCCAAGCGTTCAACTCGCTCAGTAAGCAGACCGCGACACGTTGAAGTTCTACTGGTTGCTGATAAATCCATGACAGAATTCCATGATCAAGGAAGATTGGAGACATACCTTCTAACCATAATGAATATGGTAAATATCCAATAGTTTATTTTGCCAATGCACACAGATTTATGTCCTAACTTACCTTCTTGCAATAGGTGTCACTATCTTTTTTCATCATTTCTTGATATTGGGAATTACCTCAAATATTTGATTACCTTGTTCTCTGCTTCATTTTTATTATTATAGAAACAATAATATTTCTTTTCCTTCGGAATAATAAAAGATATGAATCTCTTTAGGTTTCCTCACTTTACATGGATCCATCCATTGGTAACTATATCAAAGTGGCTGTAGTAAAAATTATAATGGTTGAAGAAGCGCACTCCTCGCCGGAACTAGAAGTGTCAACGAATGCTGATGCAACCCTCGTTTCCTTCTGCCGATGGCAGCAACAGCTGAACCCCGACGACGATAACAATCCTCATCACCACGATGTCGCTATCTTGGTCACCAGGCAAGATATTTGCAGCAAACAAGACACTCCGTGCAGGTATGTACCTAATTATTACGGAATTTAAATTCATGTGTCTATTCCTATAATCTCTTAAAATGTTTGGGTTTTATTAAAATAATAGTAAATAAAAAAACAAACATTTGTTCCTCTAGTTTCTTTTATTATAACAAGGTCAATGACAGGAGCAAACGTCTGCTAGCAAAGTAAATAGAGAGTCGGTGAGTAACCCGACTAGAAATAGAACACTTTCTGACTTGATCGACTTCAACTGGCAGCCGATGCGTCGGCGTCTTCAGTCGTATTTAATTGCCTACATATTGACTAGCTAAACTCTTAATTATAAATAAGTAGCGAAAACAAAACACGTAAAGAATACTTTAAATGCAACCATCGCTAAAATTCCGTAGCCTGTACAGTGTAGAGTTGATAATATTAGAGCAATGAGATTTGATATCCAATATAAGAATACATTCAGTTGATATAGTTATATGCAACTCTTATTGCGTATCATTTAGCATTAATTAAGAAAATAAGTTATATTAGTTATATCAGCAAGACATAATTACATTTTGGTTTTGAGTCCTTCATTAAGCTCCAGCACGTGTGTGAATAAGTATGTATATTAATAATAATACGACCAATAGCCGTATTGGTCGTATTATTATGTATAAAACATTTTTCCTGGCTTCCCATTAATCTTAATATATTTTAACCTGTAAATTTATTTATTTATGTATTTCTAAGAATATGATAAAATTTATTAAATTACGGTATCGAATATGAGATGCAAGCTTTTAATTAATTATTGTGTGTTGCAAACTACTAACAGCACTGCGATCCAACCTCGCAGTCGCTTCAAAAGCGCAGGCATTAAGGTCAAGGATTTTGGGTGTGTACAAATTGGTTATTCATTACCTTAACAAAAGCCTATAACCACGCAGCGTTACATAAATAAATGAGTACAGCTGTTGCCAAAGACTGGTTTTTAATTTTAAAAAATACTCACATCTGTTTATTTCAGTACTCATATTATAAAAAATTTGTAGTTTTTTTTCATTCATTTATTTCAACTTCATTAAATAAACTGTTTTTTTTTTTCTTTATATTTCCTCAAAAATTCTAAATATATATGTATAATTTCTTAGATATTAAAACTAATTTAGTAATGCGCTTTTTAATAAAACAGAATACATTATTTTTTTATAGGTTATGGTCTTATACTTAGTTTCGATTTTACCTGTTGTTAAGTGAGAATGACGTTGTAGGTGGTGAAGCGTGTTCGCTGAGAATACTTCTTGCCCTCACATGAATGACTGCCGGAATACAGCAAAACCGTTATAGCGACAGATTGACATTAAGAGTAGTAGCTAGCTAGGCATGTTTTGAGAAAATCAACATCACCATCCAGACTCCACTACTCCTGTGGCCCAGGAATCGAACCCGGGACCTCCGCGTTACTAGGCCAGTGGGTAAAACACTGCGCCACACAGGCAATCAAAAAACATCCATTGTTTGCAAACATCTGAATATAAAATAAAAAGATGGAATTAATTTTGAAAGTTTTTCGCTTAAATGTAAATGATTTTAAAAGGAACATTAATTTCTTATACGTTGCACGTATTTCTACCAAAAAACGTATAATAAATTCAATGAGGAAGCCTATTGAGTTCGGTAAACGGTACAAACGAGTAGTCGAATGTTCTGGGAAGTCTGCAATCAAAATACAATGAGCCTGTAACGGTGCCGACCGCGCCCATGGTCGGACATTGATACACCGATATGTATGCATCAAAAACCATGAAACTCTTACACATTGACAACTACCTCTCGATCTTTTAGCTAAGATCAAAGTGTTTTATAAAAAATAATACTGTTTTTCTTATCTTCACTTCTACTTAAAGACATCAGACCTTTAACATCGCTTTTTATTTAACTTTACGATTACACTGTAGTCATAATCACTTAATTATAAACAGCTAGTTAAGTTGTTTACCCAGTACCACCTAACATTCACAGCCTTGAGACATAAATAAGATGTTAAATCTTGTTACTCAAATAATATCACTAACACCAATGTACTTTTAACCACATTACTGTTTGGCGGCAAAAAAAGGCGCTGTTGTGGTACCTACATAGAAGACAATAACAAAATCTAACACCAATAGACTTCGGCTAGTTAGTTGCAGCTGTATATTACTGTGTGAAAAAATAACGAAAGATAAAGAAGTTTCTACTGTAACTTAAAAGGGGCCTGTGATATGCACTAATATACCCATGAAAACATTCTTAATTCAAGTCGACAATCAAATTTAAGCTTTTAAAACCTGCTGTTATTAATTTATGATTTTTTTTTGATAAAAGCGACTAAAATTTTACGAAAGGTAAATTTAATTCATGATTAAGGAATGTGAATAAAAATAGTTCGATTGTAATTTACAAGAGGCGAACAAACGGCGCCGCCACGCGGTCTCGCGTCGCAGTACACGCCGAGTTATCTCACATCCAACGCACCGCGCTCACTAATCTCGCACGACCTGCCCCTAATTGCAAGCCGAGATTTTTTTCAACACTTTTTATGTTTAATCTTTTTTTTCTTAATAATGTAAATACAATCCTCTTCCTCTATAAATATTTACTCCTAACAGTAGGACATTTTAGTGGTTAAAATAAAAAATAAAACCCCTTTCCTCTTAACATTTTTAATTTGCAAAAACCATCACATAGTAAAAACAGGATATTGATGAAGGCCAAACATTTTTATACATTAGCATTGATGCATAAAAAAAAATTAATGCGAATATTGCGGTTAAAATGTTCCTTATCGCAAATTACAAGCATATTCATTCATAAAATTTCTTTTCCTTATTGTAAATGGTAATAATGTCCGAACAAAAAACGATACTGAAAAGGTCAAAATTTTAAAATGGTCACGATGTGACGCGACAACCTGTTTGCAGTCAATTAAAGCCGAAGTAACACTTGGTAGTGAGCCGCTGGCTGCCCGTGCCGCGCGGCTCGACTCTTGTTTGTATTTCGTAACGCCATTTTCGAAACTAATTCCAATTCCAGTTACACTGAACCTCCGCGGAGGGGAGTATCATAAAACATTTTTAACATTCGCTGCCGATGTGTTGACAACTCGTATAATGCACTTCAAGTAATGGATTTACATGTAATTAAAGCCTTTTCGCATTGCTTCTTGTTAATTAGGTTTTATACAAAAGTAACTGAACATTTTGTAATTTAATCGGTTATTACTATAATAACATTTTCAAAGAAAAGACATCAACGCTTATCATCACAACTTTATTTTATATAAAAAAAATTTCGTCTTTCTAATTTTCTAGTATTTCATAATATGTGTACTTCTTACTTACAGCCGATTAACTTACTAAAATTCTTTTAATACCATTTGACTAATTTAATAATTGGCTTAAAGCATTGTAAAATAAGAGTAATACTACAAATAAGAATTCCTACCCTATGATAGCATTATGCGTATAGAAATGTATAGAATTTATTAGCAGGAATTTACATAGCTTTTCGCTGGCTTCCGCGTGGTTATGAGTCAGCGGCGTGTGGATATTATTAGCCACCTATTCCTGTCCGGCGCGGCGTCTGTAGCGTGCCTGCCCCACAACTCACAATCATGATGTTTAATTGCTCCAATCTACCACACCCACTGCGAATATTCAATTAAACCGAAACGTAATCATTATTCTCCAAATACACACTAATATCAAACATAAATCGGTATTTTATTACTACTATTTTATTGGTTTAAAAAAGTATTATTGTACACGTTCCAGGATTTTAATAAAACGGCTTTAGAGTAATGATATATTTTTTAAGTTTACTTAGTCTCTAATATAAGGTGTAAACTAGCTTCTATGTTCCACATTAGAGACTTGACAATACCCGAGATAAACAAACCCAAAAGACAATAGCCACAAACTCATTACCATTCTTACAATACAGAGCACTTTTTAGATTCATCGAGTATACCGTTGTTTTAAAAACTGAAATAAAACATCGGCCGTGGCTTATCTTGTATTTTACGATATTTCTTAAAGACTTCGACAAATAGCCATACCATTGTTCTTTTTTATTACATAGACTATTGGCTGATCATAATCCTATCTAATGGTATTTGGAAATGTAGTCTCATGATGGTATACCACAATAGTCCGGAAGGAGCCTGTCTACTCTTTTCTTATAAATTCGCACATTATTTTTGGATGTAAACCCTCACGCCGGTCAACTCTTCCATTCCTGCGTTGTTCGCCATTATCAAGGACGAAGTGGAATTCTTTGTCTTAATGCACCAAATATTGACAACAAAGGAATAAATATCTACCGTACATCTATACGTCTGACAATAAAAGGATGCTGGCAATATTAAATCATGCATTTCTTACGTACTGCGTAATAATCCATTAAAATTATGTTGTCGTTTTACCCAAATGATATTTATCAATACTAAAGTTACCCCTTAATCATTCAAATTAAGATAATACTTTGCTCAGGTAAACCCTGTCACTAGGAGGCCTTCCCCTTCTTCTAATTCTTACTGAGCGTTTTGTGAAAGGTAAATGCTTTCAAAATCATCATAACGATAGATGATTATGATAAATAATTTTTGATTGTGCAAATATCGTTCGTGCAATTACTGCAACATAAAAAAAATTAAGAAGTATCTGTTTCAAGTATACTCGTATTTACATCTCAAATATCGCTTCACAATTGTATAATGGAATTATAATAGATTTATTCCACTTCAACATTTACTTAAGCTA
>DWQX01003821.1:0-16571 GCA_018245475.1 Pharmacophagus antenor
AAAAATTTCGGGTCATTCCGCCCTCTCCACCCTTATGGGGGTGCGGGCCCGGCGGGTGCGGGGGCAACCAACAAGGGAACTTCCAAACCCCCCCCCCCCCCCCCCCTCTCTAAAAACCCCCCCCCCCCCCCCATAATGTAAAGCTTAATACTGGGTATTGTAAAACGACACCACTACGACAGTATAATAATCTGACTTCAACTAAAAATGAACTCACAAATTACCTTTAGTAAAACCCTTTTTTAGCGTACATGAAGAGAAATGTGCACATTTGCCACCAAAGTACAACTCATAAACCGTAATATAGTCCATTTTCGAGTTTTCGAGAGCAAAAATATATCTCTTCATATATAGCGTGAAATTTATGAATGTGAGGTGCATAAATCAAATATCATATCAGATTTCGGCTCGGTGAACTGTTGCAGAGCTTCGGGGTTAATATGAATTTAAATGGAATTTCGACATAGAATAATGCTAAACAACAAAGCAAAAATATTTTTGTTCACACAGTTTTGGATGGTTTTTTATTACATATATGTGGTACACAATTTTGTTACATTAGTAACACATATTATTTATTTATTTATTATTACAAAAAGGTTACAATGATCACAACTAGGATAAATATTAATACTGTTTTTAATAACAAATTTTGTTATAGTGAATCTTGACGGTTATCTAGGATTCTAGAGTTTTTAGCTTCTAGGCTACTTGAACACTGATTTTTTGCCGTTCACACTCCACTTATCACGTGATTATGTTTACTTCAATCGACTCGAAGTTATTGGGTAGATTAAGATAAACTTATGCCCTTAACAAATGCTGTAGCCCCAAAAGACATGATTACAATAATGCAAAACACATTAATCTGAGGTCCTTTGTATTCCTTTATAATAACACATTGGGGATATAATAGACGGAAATCCTTTAAGTTTTGGATATTAACCAAACGACGTTATGTCCCTCTTAGAGATTTGTGTTTAAGACAATTAAAATGATTAATTGCAATATAATATGTTTATAACATAAGCACATCCTACGAAACGTAGTTTAAGTTAAAACAAAATTACGCGGACACTGACGAAGTTTGCCGCAGCAATCTCAAGATATATCTTGTGCTTTGTTCACTACTTTATCAAGTGGTATATCAGATGTTAGATACATTTACTATGTTGATATAACAATCGCATTAAACAGATGCTAATTATATATTGAATTAAATATACTCGGAAATCTCCGAGACAAAGAAAAAAGAGAATCTAGAAAATTAAAATTATTTCACTTTAACTACATATTTATTTTCAATCAATCTTAACTAGGTTAACCTGGATTCTTTAGTAGAAAATAAGAAAACATAAATTTATTTATGATGGACTTAAGAAAAATAGCGAGTAAACATTTTAAATGACTATCCACTTGAAACATACAACTAAGGAAAGAAATTAAAACGGTTCAAAGCACTAGCTCTATTTAATTAGGTAAAATGTTAATTTAATTGGAAAGTTTAGATCCATAGAGTAAAAAAAAAACAATCGTTCTTATGAGATTATTGCGAAATTAAATCCAGTCAATTGAAAATACTTTTGTTTCTATATGAAATGAAAATAAGTACGGTAACCATGAGACTAAAAACAAATTCATAAGCCTGGTAAATCGTTCCATGTCTAAAAAATAGTCAAGAATAAATCAACTCGGTGTGGGGAACACCCGTGCAAAAGGAAGTAATATATCATTGATGTATTTTGCGTACAAATGTACATCGAAGAGCAAAATGCTTGCAATGAATTAGTACATTTCATGACATACCGAGCGATGGATCTACAACACAGATGTCAACAGTTTATTAAAATAGACTGCACAACTTTGATCAGCAATTAAAACTCTGTTGACACGTATATGAATAAAAAATATTACTACAGTGTCAACATTACAATGCCCACATCTTTTACTTTTTTGATGAAATGATCTATCATGTTACGAGAGAGTATAAAACAATATTTAGCAAATTCAAAACCTATGAACTGTGTAATTCCGAAAAATTCTTCGTAACCAATACATCCAGTATATTACTATTTTAATCGCAATGTCTGATATCAAAAATAGAAAAACAGAATTGAACAGTTACATTACTACAAAATTATTGTTCAAGCACTGTTATACTTAAGTTGTAAACTTTGAAGCATGCCCCCGCTTATTTTATAGAATTCATAATAGACCAACTTAAACTTATGCCTAAATGAAATTGATTTAACACAAACTTGAACATCTCTTTATTATTATTCCATGTTTATTCACATCGTGTGACATTTTCAATTGTCTTGTTAGAGAATAGCGTTCGGATCGCTTTATTTGATTCCATTTGTACATTCTTGTTTGACAGTTGAAAGAATGTATTCGGAAAAGTATATACAAATCCATTTGGTACTAAAGTTCTGATATAATTTTTTCATTTTGACCTCACCCCGACAAAACTTTTATGTTCGTAGTAAGTCTATTGCGTTTCGTTCACGTTAGTAAAACTACTATGTATTTTCTGCAATCAAGAATTATTTATTATTATATGTTACAATGATGTAATAGATTTTAATTAATTTATTACACGCTTGAAAGATGCCATTGCTATGGAGATCATTATAAAGTAATATTCTTCTATTCATGATTTAAGGATAATCTTAGCTTTATTTAAAAAAATTTAAATGGATTTTTTTTTCATTAGCCAATATATGTTAAACATAAAGATTTTAAATAAATATGATTAAAATTTTTTTCTAAAACATTTATTTTTTTACGTTATATTAAAAAAAGTACAGGACAAGGTAATGTGGATTTTTAATTAAATTTTTAATTAAAGCTGCAAAGTAAATCAAACAACGTTGGCCAGGAAACGCATTCAAGGAAAACCTATCAAGTGAAAAACAGCAGTGATAAGTTCGAATTTTAAATTCATATTCCCCAGACTAATGCGTATTTCTTTCCAAAACACTAACAACTCTGGTTTTAATTTGTAAATTTATTTTTACAAACGAATATAAAAAGAATGAAGAGATACTCTGTCGGTGCAAGGTAGCTGCTGATAACAGTAATAGTAATAGTTTTGACTATCTTCTTAATGCAATGGTTTACTGCTTGCTTTTATCGCGGTGGCCCTAGATTCGATTCCCAGGCTACAAGAGTAGTGGAGTATGGTTGGTAATAGGGTTTTTCTAATCCGCCTGGCTAGCTACCAGTTTCAATATCAATCTTCTCTATACCGGCATTCCTGTGTCTCGGCAGTTATACATGTGAATGCCAAATGTATTCTGCTCGAACACGCAACACCATCTACGGCTTTGTGTCACTTAACATCAGAGGAAGTCGATGACTTAACATCGAATAAACGAATGCTTCCCCTAATATATTTCCTATTACTTTTGAGTTTTTCTATAACATTAATTCAGAACACTGCAAAATGTTACTATATGCATACCACATTGTGACAAAAAATTCTCGTATTCGTCTTGTAATGTAATAATATCTTCTGAAGCTAATTATTACCGACATTTTTAGTACTTAAATTGCGTAAGCATCGTGAAAGTATTATTACTTTTTAACACATTTTGACCGATAATTTTACTGAAAAATGAATCTCACATCACTGACTATAATTCTGTAATCTCAAATATAATATATAGTACTTTTATTTTTAATTTTAATTATAGAACAGGAGATATATGTTATATGAGAGCTTGAGATATACTAGTCAATAATTGCACTGCCGGCGGAGAAAACACCGGAGATATGAAAGAATGCATCAGGAGTTAACTCGTAACCAGTCAACGAAGTTTTAACATTGCAAGTTAATGGTTACGTGCGATGCAAAAAGACACCAAACTTTCCGTAAGAGATCCCGGGGCCCTGCACTTACGCACTGAGGCAGATCCATGAGGAAGATTCAGTGGATACAAACCTTCATAACTCTGACTTTTCACTCCCAAAAGAAGAGTATCTTTACAAGATTTCAGCCCCGACAAAAAAATTCTACAATATAGTTACAGCGTATGGCACTAGCTAATGTGTGAAGAAAATTATCAATATAAAAAAACACATTTTTTATTAAAATATTAAGTTTACATATTAAAATTTATTTACGTTTCGGCCGCCACACGCCTGCCTCTTTGGGCGTAGTAATTTTTGATTTAAATATAAAAGTTCATCCCTCTACAGTATCTATAAAAGATTTGTAGCTCATCGAAGAATAAAATGTTTAATTAAACCGTACTTTCCTTAAGGATTGAATTTCGACAAAACCCTGCCCTTCTTAGTGGTTACCTACACAACACAAAGAATAAACCATCCTAATTTCGAGTATCTTGGATCAGCGGTTTAAGACGGTTCGATGATATACAGATGACTGAATCAGTCAGGACATGAAATTCATATAGAACATGAATAAAACAGTATTTTAATGAAAGAAAAATGTTATTGAACTTTCACATGCAAGTTTTAACACAGTTATATTATACACACAAGTACAAATGTGTGAATTTTCGTGATGCGATTTTTTTTTAATTAAAATTTTCTCATGTGGATATCCACGAAATGATACGAATATTATTAAACTGCAAATAAATGTAAAGCCGTACCGGCGCCAAGGTGGAATGTTTTAATGAATTTTCATCTAGTAAATTATCAGGGCAGAAATATAAATTATGCCGGAACGAACAAATAAAACCATTTATTTTAATTTAAATTATCTACAACCTCACTAATGATGCAGCGTGGCGCATCGTAAAAGGTATGCCGACTGTGAAAGTGTTTCAGAATTATACTTATGATATATAAAAAAAATTATAAAAAAAAACTAAGGACAGGACAGGAAAGTATACCCGGTTCTAACTGCGGAACAACCCCCTATCTGTAAAATTTTATTTGTATTTATGTACATAAAATAATATTTTATATATTATATAATGTGACATTAAGCATATTTTTCGTGGCACTGATATTTATTAGTATATTTTATCAATATACAATAAAAAATAAGAAAATCCTCAGGTAATCCTCAACTGGCAGAGTACCCAGAAAACTATTGGCATTGGCTCATTAGATGGCAAGACTTATTCTTTGTGCCAGATATTAGCCGGCTGTGGGGTCTCGAAGCACTTCAGTCACATTTTTATAAATATCCCTAAAAAGTTTATGTGCGCCTGCATCCTGTGTGCCTAAGTTTTCCACCCCTAACGGTTCAAATATGAAATCTCTATTAAGTTTCTCATACATTTATTTTTATAAATATTAATTTGAAATTATCAAGTTCTTTTGTAAGAATTAAAAATAATTGGTATTTTTAATTTGCCACTTTTACGTGATGAACACCATCTTTTCCTATAATAACAAAAAAGTATGACATGATTTTTAAATCATAGAGAACTAAAATCATAAGTAGAATATTACATTAAATGAATAAATGTTATAATAAATTTCAAGTGTCTAGTTTCTAAATTAATTATTTTTGAACTATTCTTAGTAGATACTTGAATTAGGCTACTTTCAGACAGGCCTGTATTTGATTTAGTGACCACAATTAGCATTTACAGCCAAATGCTTTCGTACCCGGGGCCAAGCTGAGTTATTGACCCCACTGTGTTATTTTAGGACAGTGTTAGATTACTTTAAAGGTTCTGGCAAAAATTTAATACAGAATTACAAGCAAACTACCATCTAAAAATAAAAAAAAAATATCAGGTGATTTAATTACATAATTTCGTAGACGTAAAATGTTTTATAGAGTTAGTAAAACAATTAAGAATTAGGACCAACTATTTCAACTTGTTCAAGTTTTCCAATGTTTAAACAAGTTTTTGAGCAAGAACAGAAAGTTAGCCAATTAATAAATTTTATAGACATCACTATCAAAGCGTACTTACATATTTATAAGAAACCATCATACAATTTCTCCTAGGTTATTATGATTAGGGTTTCTACAAAATTTATTTATGCCGCGACTAATTAAAAAAAAAATTTATGTTGTATTAAAAATAAATTCATACGAACTTATTGACGTCGGAACAAAAAATAATATTAAGTGCAAATAAATTATAGAGGATAGACATTTAACTTTTTTATTGACAATTAGTTAACATTTTACCTCAACTTCGCTAAATGTTAAGTAACAAAGACGTCTTAAATAGTGTAGCGTGTTCGCCCAGAATACTCTGGCTCTCACACTTATGTATGACTGCCAGAATACAGCGATGATGTAATGGCGGCTGATTGGTTTATCAACTCAGTTTTAGAACAGTTTGCTTTATTTTTAACGGATGACATGGAAATTTTTGATTCGGAGTATACCTCTAAATCTTTCTGATTCTTTTTTATGTAAAATCACGCATAACCATTTACATTTATTTCGAAAACCGGTGCCACCACTACAAACTTGAGTAGAGAGGAATGTTTATGTAATATCTTTTAGTAGAATATGTTGACGTTTTGTATTGTTATTTTTTAGATGTTTATCTACAATTTGATTGTTCATGTAAAATTTTATTAAATTAGAGTAACCTTTAACAGATTTCAACGTTTAACTGATTTTGTTGTGAGACTTATTATTTCAATGAACAGTACACACGTGTCTATAAATTAGTGGTCTATAACTTAAATGTTGTGCTAAGTTATAAGTTGGCCGGTATCCAAAATTTTCACTACAGTCAATTTTTATTAACGTACGTCATCAGAAAAGTAATATAAAATTTATGGTACTGTATAACATTATTCTTAGATCTTTTTTTTAACACAAGATCATGTGAAATATAAAAAAACAACGGAAAATAGATTGAGAACCTACTACTTGTCGCCAAAACTATAACATACTTGTCCTTATATTTGCTGCCTATAGCAGCAGTAATAACTGAACAGGAATTTAGCATAAATAGTTGTATTTTGTTAGGAATACCTAAATGTCGCTTGTTTTTAAGAATAGCGACTAATTCGCTTTAGTGTTGTTAATTTTAGAACATTTTCCAAACCGTATAACAACAATTAATTTTATAGTGGTATCGAGTTGTCGGCAACGAAATAACAAAACAATGTAAGTGCTTCCAAAATAATAGTTGATTTATTTGTTTATAGATATGAAATGATCAAAGCAATAATAAATTGAAAAGGGCCCACTGTAATTCTATCCTTTTCGGAATTTGTCGTAAGTCTAGAAAACTCGCGATGTATAATTATTGTATGTTTTTTACAGACTCTGACGAAAATGTTGTTGAATAAGTATAATTAGCAAAGATCGGTTCAGTTATTTGACAAATTACACGTAGTGCTCAAAGTCAAAATTTCTTTTCGTACTCAAACTCAATTTTATTTTCCGTTAACAAGATTATTTCCGCAACCATTAATTAAAAACTTTAATTCACAACATGCTCTCTTCTGTGAACAACTACTAAAGAACTCGGTGGGGTTAGTTTAGTGTTTATGATTGTGCATGTTTTATTTCATAGTTTCTGTTATAAGACTGCTCGACCTTGATCTTTGACCCTAATAAATAACGGTCACCACTTAAAGTCATAAATTTCGGCAAACGCCCCATGTAGTTACAAAATGCGCTTAAGTACATTATTAAAGTAATAAATATATCGCAGCGAAAAGATACGCATTTGATAAGGAATCATAACGGTAATTTATTTACTTTCGCCATTTTGTTAAATTTATATTAACACTTAAGAAGTAATAATTAACAAGGAGTGTATAGTCTCTTAAACGGTTAATAATAAAAAATCTCTATAAAACATTAGATTATTGCTAATCAAAAGAAATATTGTTGTGCAAAAAAAAATAAATAAAAAAACTATTTTAACGGACTCTTATAAAATTGAGTGTTTTTAATTGTCAACCTGGGAGATGAATTGTTTCTGATAATTTTCTATTACCACTTACAAATTATACTACGAAGTATGTAGTCGTCAAATGTGTAAAATTTGTTTACCTATAACCTCATTAGTTAAAATAAGAATAATAATGCGTTAAACCGCAAATTAACTAAATTTTATATCGTAACAATGTTGAATAATACTCAAAAATTTCTTTATGCAGTAATTACAATGGAACTCACTCCCGAACATTGTTGCTTGTTTTTCAGCCAAAGTTCTTTTGTGAAATTAACTTTTTCGTCGGCGTTGTTTAATGTTGCCAGATTGTTTTATATTTGAAGAAATCACAGTAAATTTTTGTGAATGTGTAACGCTTTATTAACTTTCATTCAGCAAAAAAAAACATTGCCTTAAATAAAAAATTAAAAAAAAATCCGGCTTACTATATTAAAATTGATAAATCATACTTGATAATATTACTTCAAGTGGAAAATAATATAAAAATGCTAAAAAATCACACTATTTTACGTAATTTTACTAAGTAGTTCTGTATTTAAGTGGATCGAGTTTGCCTTTAAGGCACGTCTGTAGTTAGTATCGTAAATTACTTAATTAACTAATTAATACATTAGTAGTGACCCCGGAATCCAATCGGAACCTTCGTTTTACAATGTAAGTTGTCAGCCGCTACGCTACGGAGGTAGTAACATTACAATGGTGGTATAAAACTTTTTTTTTATATAATGCTTTCGGCTTTTTGTTGGCGGTGGCACACGTGCTATTAATTGTACGATTTTGGATCAGAATGACCGTGTGTGATTTTTAATAGTTTAACTGCTATAGCATACCAATTTTTAAGCACCAACAGCTTATAGGCTGAGGTTCGCGAATCAAGGAATGCAAGTTTAAATCTATCATTACCAAATACAGGCAAAATGATCAAGAAGCGTAATGAAAGAGAATTTCAGTTATAAACACTTCTAATCAGTCATCAATGTGTAAAAAAATTATTAATTGGTGGCCAGTCTCTTTCCAGAGGCCAATTTAAGTAAATGCCATCACAACGCTTGTTTTTAACCGACGAAGAACAAGAGCTTCTCAATTCGACATGTATCTGTTCTTATTTTTTTAATTCTTGTTAATATTTTGTGTACGATTTTCTAATAAATACATTTTGCTTGTTTCTTTTTGGTTCAAGCAATAAGTTAATTTCTATGCTAAGGTTAGAGAAATAGGAAACGTAAATTATGAACATGTTGATTTCGGATCGAACTGTGCAATTTTGAGATTTTTTTTTATTAGAGTGTTATCTAAAACTTTATTCTCTAAATAATTGAAGAAAAAATAATTCTACACTGAAGACGTGAAAATCTAAAATATCTGTTAAAAATTTTGTTTTTTTGAGTTTCTTTTATTGTGTGTCGTGTAGTCAAATAGTAGCAGGGAAAAATTATTATGTTCCCTACATGTCAATGAGGCCGTAGATAATGAAGTGTGACAGCCTGAACATTTCTTGCTCTCACACGTATAACTGCCGAAAAACAGCAATGCTGTTATGGTGCTAGATTGACTTTGACGGTGGTAGGAAGCCTTGCGGGTTTGAAACAGCCTACAACCATCCAGTCTTCACGCTTCATATATATAATTGAAGTCGAGACCAACGCGTTCAAGCGACAAATCACTGCACCATAGTAACAGTCTTCAACGAAGAGGGAAGTTAAGGAAAATGACATTTTATATTAAGCCCCATCATTCCAATATGTAATTTTAAAATGCGAACACGTCGACCTCGTTTTGATTTTATTGAACAACGTAAGGCGAATCGCAACGTAAGGGCGGAGTAACATCCGGTGCGACCGGAATAATTCAATTACAATGAAGCAATTTCTCCCAACAACACGTAAAATTACCACCTTACAAATCGATTGAAATGAATTGGTGATAAGTTATTTATCAACAATTTGGAGAATGCTCTCGAAAGTGTATAAGCAATTTTGATACAGTTGATGACGGTTTAAAATATTTTCTACGACAAATAATAAATTATGCTGCGGTTAAGAGGTTATTATTTTATGTTATTAAATATTAATTGGGGGTATTAATATATCAAAATATATCTATATTTAATACATATTTCACATTATTATAAATATTAATATTCTTCACTGCGACGCCATTATTCTTAATTACTAATTATACGTTATTGATATTAACGTTAAACGTATTATCTATTTATATACAAATATTCCATCAGAATAAGATAAAAAAATTAGTTTAATTTAAAAACCGTGTAAAAGCTAAATTGAGTAATTTGAGTACCGTGCAACTCGTGGGATAGGTGTAATAAATTTGTAGGATATCCGTGTAAGTAAATAAAACATACTTTTTTCTGAAATTAGGCAAAATACTAATTTACCACCTCTGTTTTCATTTTATATCCTCTACATCGCAAAGTTTTGTTATTATTTTTTCGTAATACTTGATTTATTTTTTTAATATTCAGTAGTATTTGTTGGCGGAAACCAGGTAGTTATGTATATATTAGGTCGCGAATCACCGAATCCATAAGCCTTGTGTGCAATGAAGCTGTAAAAGTCGTCAAAAAGACTAACAGCACAAACATCTACCCAATACAAACAAGTAGTTATGTATTACATTTTAAAAAGTTTGATGGATGCTTAACTAGTGGTATGACTGAAGTAACAAAACTTATCGTCTTAAATTTATTTATTATTATTTATTGCGTTTAATTAACTTAAATACGTAATAAAATGGCACAAAGAATAAGTTTTGCCATCCAGCGAGGCATTGCCAATAGTTGGCTCAGTCTTCTGGCAGTCTAGGACGACCTGGGACTTTTCTTTTTTATGGTGTTCATTATTACTTTGTAGTTGTATATATTGTTAACATAGTTGTAAAATGTGTTATTATTATTATTTCAATAGGAGACAAGCGCATTGGGATCCTGTAGTAACATCCCAACCAGTATTATATTGGTATGGATATTTTTTATTGTTACTCCATTGTATAAAGAAGTAATTATATAATATTTAACATCTTATATCTGCCTATGTGGCGCAGAGGTTTACAGCTTGTCACATAGCACGGGTTCAGTTGAAGTGCCATTAATAGTTTAGTTTGGACGGCGGCAGGGATTTTTTAAAGAATTGGCTTCCTACCGCCCTTAATGCGGCTGCTGTTGCTGGGTTCGGCCAAGTTAGCACTGTTAGTCTTTTTGACGATTATTTCAGCTTCAACTGACTGGCTCACGAATCCGGTGATCCGTGAGTCGTCCTTAACGTCAGTCTGTTGCCATAATAACATTGCTGACTTCTAGCGTTCATATATGTGAGAGTCGAGTATTCTGGCCGGGCAAGCTTCACCATTTTGTTTTATTGTCACTGGACTTTGAAATCTTGAAATTGAGGTCTGGTGTTAGCCAGAAGCCGATAACAAAGAAATCCTATATTCCACCACCACATTGTCTTGAGCAGTCCTATTTTTACCGCCGCTTCGATTTAAAAAGAGTAATTTACAAATAATTTATAATTATTAAAAAAATAAGCAAAGATGAGAGCAACAGTTTTGCAATTCGGTCTATTCATTTTTGATTGTTACTTGGCCGTAATAATCACGCCTTTACCACACCAAAAGAGCCTTCATGATGATATTCATTTAATCAACGAAGGTTTTACTTCGTCCTGTTGGCGAAAATTAATTCGCCCAAAATCCTCATTCCTCGGTGTCGTTCGAAATTAAATTACCTCTAGAGAAATAAAGTCCGTCTCAAATTTGCATATCATTTTAGTGGCCGGTATTTTCGTGGCGAGTTTCAAAATTTAACAGAGGGCCATTTTAACAACGTGCTTTTTAATTTTTATATCTGTCATGTATAATTTCGAACATCTGTTCATCTCTACAAGTTCGCTTCTTATGATAATCCCTAATACTGATTCGGATGGTGGTAGGGTTTTTCAAAAACCCACTTCTCTAACTACCACACTCAATGTCACTCTGCCGCCATGACAGCATTGCTGTGTTCCGGCGGTCACACATATGAGAGCCTGATGTATTCCGGGCGAACACGTTTCACCATCTACGGCCTCATTGTCACTTAACATCAGATGAAATCGAAGCCAAATGCTAGCCCATAACCGATAAACAACCTAAAAAAATCTGCTATTTTCTTATTTAATTACTTTTTAATTAGCGTGAAATAAGATAATAATTACAAAATGGACTCATTAGATATGTTGAACTAATTTGTAGAATGCCGCTGGGATTTGAATCCCCACAACCTTTGAGAACCCACGTCAGGAGTACGGGGTCAAAGCATTGCCCTTTGACACTTTGTCGTCTTTGTTTAGGTTAAATAAAATTTCAGATTTATTTCCAACATAAATGAAAAGTTAATACCTTATATGAACATTTTTGTTTAAGTTAAGGGTAACTGTTTATTTTATTTAACATAATATCCAGTATGCCAAGTTAACATTAGCGGTTTAACTTAAAATTCATACTCTATTCCACATTATAATTCTTGGCCGGGGATAAAGCTATCTGACTTAATAAAGACGGAAACAAATTGCAATGGTTTAGGTTGGAATAAAAAAAATTGTTAAGCTTCGTCCAAAAAATGTACTTGATAGCAACGATAAAGTTTTTTTTTAAATAATAATTATTTTTTTAAAGGAAGAGTACAAGTGTGAAAGATGAATTACAAGAACTCTTAAACTGTATGTGTTTGTGATAAAATCTGTGGTTAGGTTTATATTTATGCATTAAGTATTTTCCAATAGTTGTAACCTTCAGGTACAAAGTGATAAAATTATAAACGATATTCTGCCAGGATGTCTGAAAAGTTTAACATATGTACTAAAAATAACATATATTTTTTTTTCTTACATAAAATTCGTAAAACCATTAATACCAGCTATTAACTTTCAACGCTGGATTTTCCTAAGAGTATATATCGAATGCTTTAAAATTTATTTGTCAAACAATATATATTATGATACTGTTACGCAGAATATCGCATTTATCGTATAAATATGAATGATTTTTTTAAGAATAAAAACAATTCGCAATATACCATTTTTTCTGTTAATATTTTTTATGTTTTATAGGTTTGTACTTAATCACAATCTCACCTGGTGTTAAGTGATGACGTGGTTTTAACAGGTAAAGCGCACAAACCTAGAAGTAACCTATTACCTCTGATCTTGTCAATCATTACAATGCATATTATATTACTCTCCAGTGTTGGGCAATCTTGTGTTGACATAAAAAGTATTTTTAAAATAGTTTTTATAGTTTTGGTCTGTATTTCGGTTTATTATGGACAATAGATTCATACTTGACCTCAAGTTCATATGATGTAAATCGACAATCTGGTCGTAGAATGTGAAGCGTGCTCAGACAGATTACTTTTGGCTCTCACGTGAATGACCGCAAAAACACATAGCTATGTTATTATGGCGGCTGAATCACATTGAGGGTAGTAGCTATCTTGGCGGATTTCAAGAAACCCTTAACCATCTAAAGTTTAACATTTGTGTAGCCCGAGAATCGAATTCGGGATCTTCGTGTTATAAAGCACGCGAAAAAGCAATATACCATTTAGCATGTTCTAATCTAACTCTAAAAAATCTATTTAATCCTAATTACATTTTAACTTATCAATTTAATTGATTTAATTAAACAGAGCAAACGATTCCCGGCGATATTTCGCAGTTGTAGTTTCGAGTGCCGATTTGTAACGCCATGTTAATAAAGTTCGCAGCGAAATTTCAACGGTATTTGTGAATTTAATTTCAGCAGGCCACGCACGTCATTAACTCCGTCAATACACAACGTGAAACAAGTCCGAATTTATAAATTTAAATGAACACAAGCAAAATGGCTTAGGTTGTTGGATATTGGTGTTCGTTTAAATTGATATTTCTAATTAGCAATTAAATCAGCGTTAACGAGCTACATCGCACTGTTAGTCAACTGAACTGGCTCACATTAAGGTATATAAATCACAAAGGAACTATGAATGGAAAATATGCAATTAAAAATATTATAAGAGAACTAGAGACAATTAACTTAAAAATCTCTTTTCAAATGCACGTTTCATCTCATCTTCACCTCAAACTTTATCTAATGATTAAAGGCCTACTGGACTGAACCGAGGAGGGTGAAAATAATGCTTTAATGTTTGGTAGTTAGTAATATATTTCTCCAAATAGTAAGTCCTGTTTGTAAAATTTTTTTTATACTTTTCCCTAAACATTAAACGTCCATGATTATCTTTAACACAGTTTACAAGACACATCATTTGGACTCATCGACGTTTGTTAAAAATTTCACTATACTTACGTGTGTCCGGATTTTAAATTTAATTTCTCTTCCTTTACGAAATTTTGCTATATTTCTTTTTCTAAAAAAATATATCCAAGGATTGACGTATTAAATTACTATCACCTCGAAAAGAGAACCATAAAAAAGTGTCCGTAAACCTAGTGTTAATCGTATTATAGAAATTATAATATTCATATTAAGAATTTAATTTGCTATTGATAAATTTAATGAAGAGAATTAATTGACCAACAAATGCATTCCCCAATGCTTTAACAAGTCGCTGTCCATATGTGCGGCACATTTTGACTAAGCCGGTACATATTTGCTGTTGATTATCAATGCCCTCCTATTCAATGACGTTACATTGAAAATCCAACTCTGTAAATTTGTGGTTAGCATTCGTTATTGATTAAAGTGCCTACTAATAGCCAGTTTGACACAAAATCCATTTACATGATACTTCCTCAGGCAAATTAATACACGAGCATATATTAATTAATATGTTTGAAATATCGACACTAGATGTAAAGGTTTTATATACAAAATTAAAATTATTTAAGGCATAATTTCTTTTTAAATAAATTAACGGTTTATGTAAGAGACATTTAGAATTTATTAGAATGTTTAGACATGTACCTTAAATAACAAATAAAAATATTTGTTAATTTATAACTTGGTATACAAAATAAGAAATTAAAGAATAGTTGATAATCTGAAATAATTTATTAAAAACTAAAACAATACATTTGACATTGAACGGTTTCAGTAAATAATATAGTTCAATAATTGGTATATTTATATATTGCATTGATTTCATAATTTCAACAAAAACTTGAACTAGAAAATTAAGAAAAATTTGAATTTTTTACCGAATACCAATACAAGGTGTGAGTTAAGCGATAATTCCCTAATAATTGTTATGAACAGAATCAAACTCAATACGCTGGTTATGCTTATAGGCGAGAGTGAGTGCTAGTTTTTCATTTATAAATTATTATTCTTCATTTTACAGTTAATAAAAGTACTATATTCAAAGCAATCCGCAGAAAAGTCAATTGAAAAGTACATTTCTGTGTCAAAAGGAGACAACTTTTAGCATTCTCTGTGGTACATAGATATATGTATCGATCTTTCGTTAAGGGAATTGCAAAAGCGCTGCATCTCAAAGGACTAACGTGTGATGCTTCATTATCAACAATTGGAATAGAGCTCCCGAAATGTTCACTGTCATAAAAAATAATTAATTTTCGTGTTAAAGAAAAGTTTGGGCTTAATAAAAAATTTTTTCGAATTGCCTGGAAAACTTTCCAAGAAGCTGTTTCACTAATTCAAACGTAAATTGATATTGTAAATTAAAAATCATTTATTAAGTTTATTTTACAAAATACTTTAATATATCAACTTCTTATTTTTCGCAAAGATATAGAAATTATAAGGCCACCCATTCTACTATCGCGTAGGTATTTAAAAAAAAAGCAATAAAAATGTTGTGGCGTACATTCAGGAAGCTATTTTACTACGGGTAACATGATAATACGTTCTCCAGTTTCACAGCTGCTACCGGAAAAATATTAACCAAATGTGTCGTTGCGGTTAGCAATTCCGATGATTTACCGGATGCATTTCATGATAGATCTTCCAGTTTTATACCGCAATGTTGTAATCAATTTATAATTTGAGAACGTAATTCACTCTTATTATTGAAAGTTTTCCAAAACAACTCTTATGACGTTGGTGAAATTAAAATATTTTAACTCATTACGCTTGTACGTTGGCGTTTAAATAAAAACTTTTGCTACACACATTATATCAACGTTCTTGGTGATTTCTTTACAATTATACGCTATACTACCAGTTACTAGCTACTATGGGCATGGTAATTTTTTTATTTATAATAAAGACTAATCCCCTTCCAGTTTTTACAACCCTTTCCTGTGTTGGTTGTGAAATTTCAAAGAGCTCTTTTTCTTAGTGGATAACTATATTATCACAGGGAACATCCTCCAAATTTCCTATCCCTCGGCTTAGGCTGTGCCTTTGATATTATACATATAGGTCACAATCAATGAAAATTTCAATACTTTGAGTTTATAAATATTGATAACTTTTGAACACTGATAATAATTCACGGATCACCAGATTCGTGAGCCAGTGTCAGATGAAGCTGTAATATTCGTCAAAAAGACTAACAAAGCTAACATCTTTAAAACCAGTAGCAGCACCAGCTGCAGCAGCACCACCTACAGCAGCACTTTGTTGGATTCGAGTATATGATCTCGGAGTTTTGCCACTTCATTTTAGTTTTGTGTTATTCTAATATGCCTTTAACAAGTATTCCCGTTACATTGCTTTACGTAAGATATATATATATATATATAT
>DWQX01003822.1:0-16570 GCA_018245475.1 Pharmacophagus antenor
AACGGGACGTTGGTAGGTAATGGGTTAAGTGAAAATATGACAGCAGATAATTAAGCGTGCTTCTCCAGATTGCTTCAACTACCACACGTATGCCGAGATACAGCAATGCTGTGTGCAAATAGATTTTCGTTAACAATATAGCTAGCTTGGCTCGTACGAATAAACCCAAAGACAATCGAAATTTCACCACTTATGTGGCTTGGGAATCAAAACAAGCCAAGCGATTTTACAATCTAGGTACACCCATTTGATAACGCCAAGACGTCTCTCTTGATCATCTGGAATGAATCATAAACGTTACAACTCATAGGTGTCCTATACATTAAAAAAGAAAACCAAGTAACAAACAAGTGACTTAAAATTAAATCATTCCTTAAACATAAGACATTATCTCAACTTGTTTCGCCTGGGTTACATCGACAAAACCAACAAAACGTTACTGGGTATAAGCGATAAATAATTTCAACACCGTTATAAGTGTCCCTAATGGCATACTAAGCATGAAACATTGCCGCCCCCCAGTAAGTCGGTATGTAAGAGTATATGCCGCAACTCGCTAAGCCACGTGGAGATATCATAGTTTATAACTACAACATAGTTAATAGTACAATAACAGAGCGAGACATGTATCTGCATGTAAAATTTTTATTTATTTTTTTTGGGATTTTCATTACAATAACTTACTAATTACTAAATTAAAAAAAATCTAGTCGAAACAAATCACACCTATTCTGCCAGAGTCATTAGATCTTTGATTATTTGCATATAAAATTTTAACTATTTATTTTTTACCACGTAATTTTAGTTAATAATCCATCTCAAATATGACCATTTGTGAATGACATTGTTACATTCTATAGTACTTATATATATTCAGGCAATGCGCTTGCCGCAGATTTACAACTTAGCGGTTGGTTGCTTCATGTTTACATTTCTTAAAAAGATACAATAAAGAATAAAAGAAAAATATTAATGAAAATAATTTCTTTTTGTGTATGTTGACATAAATTAATCATAATATAAAATGTTAGTTAAAACTTATTTATGATTGTGTGAATGTCGTCGTGAATGTGTGTGTAAGAGATAGAAAGAGAGAGAGAGTGTATTTTTTTTATTGGTATCTCTTTATATCGAAAAATGTATCAATTTGCTTATGTTAAATTAACACAGGTTGTATATGATCAATTATTTGTTTTGTTCTGTCCCAGTAATAGGGTTTCCGCCCTGCATATTAAAAATTATGTTTTCATTTTTTTAACTTGTAACCGAAGCTTGATTAAAAGTTGTATTTTTTGTAAAATTAAGTACTAATTTTTTTCATAAAAAAAAAAGTCAAGTGTCCACTGATTGTGTGCGGGCATAAAATCTATGTCACTCATTTTCACACATTCTCTTTTTGTTTATTTACTTTTCATATATGGAACGAAGTTCGAGGTGAATTGTTTATCGAACAAAGAAAACTGTTTAAGTAAAACGTTAGCGAGATCACAACTACGAGATTCGCTTCGAACTAAAGACCCGCTCCACTTTACCGGTTGAGTAGTTGTAACATTAAACAAATTTACCGCTTAAGTAATATAATTGTTGCATGTATATAATTATAGCATATATAATTGTTGCAACAATAGGATTCACCAGGCGTCTCGCTAGTTAGCACGGCCTTAGCAGTTGATGTTGATTTCGTCCCGTTACTGTAATTTGTTCACGGGGAGGCGTCCGGAGGGCCTGTTCGTGTCAGGTCGCGATGAGTCATTGCGGCAACATGTTATGACGTCACTATGCTGTCCCGCGGCGTCTGTTGTCGCGCTTTGTCTTGCAAACGAATCGAGCGTCCCGTGTGAGCCGAGCTCTTAAAAATAATAGTCGGTAGAGAAGTGAGATGCGGTGAGATATAGCAAATTAAAATGTACATTATCTATAGTAGTATCTATCGTATATATATAGCATATATAGTAGTATATATTATATCAGTATCTATAGTAGAGAACTCTCATACAAACCGGAAAGTCGGTCGTACCCTATTTAAACAATAATGTGCTCTAAAGCTAATATATATTAGTTACAAACTACGCACGAGCTTAAAGTGTGCAAAATGGATAAATGGCCTCATGTATTAATATTGTTCCATTGTAGATGAGCCTATAAGTTCTCAGGCTGGCTGCTGTATACATCAAAGTATAATGAAAGATAAAACGTTTATAGAAACAAAATGTACACGAACTTGCGATAAAATAAAACTTTTAACGTATTTTCATATATTTTTTTTTTTGGTCACCATGATGTCGTACAATGTGCAGTGAATCCACTAAAACTAGTGGCGGTAACACAGCTTTTGGATGGCTGCCGTGGATCGGTGGTTTACCCGCTTCTTGTAACGCGGAGGTCCCGGGTTTGATTCGTGGGCCGCTGGAGTTGTGGCCTGGATGACGGTGGGCTTTACCAAACCCGCCTCGTTTAAGGTTAAAGGCCGCCGATTAAAGGTAATCAGGTAAACCACTGCACCACGGAACGAGCAAAAGCTCTGCGATGACACGAACGTGGATGGTACGTAGAAGACCCGGCATACGTCTTCCGTAATATAAGAATCAGTACCGACAAAATGTACAACACTACAAACCATTAACGTAACCGATGGTGCTGTAATGCGATCCGTAGCGCAATAGACATAAAACTTGATATCGCATAACAGATAAATAGTTAGGCGATCAAAGTCCTTTTTACGGCCACCTCGCGCCCCCCGACGAGCATACCATTATTACGTATTCATTTCTCTAACACGCGCGCCGTGACACACGAAAATAAATTCACAGCTTCCCGAAATCTAACGAAAATCGCAATAATGATTAAATGCTATTACCACTCTTTTATATTATAATATTAGTATACATTTATATTTTAATACATAAAGCGTGACTTTGTTTAAGGACATGGAAATTGAAGCATTATGAGTTCGTTTCATACTAAGCACCTTTGTGTCTGTAGCAAAGTGAAATCCATAATTTGTTAATTCGATTTCCATGCAAAGATGAATTTTATTATAATTCTATATCAACAAGTGATTTTTGTTCAACCCAACGACAGTTTAAAATATTGAAAACAAAATTGCCTTCTGTTTATTGCGTAAGAATATGTTATTTATTATTTATAGAGATATTTGTCATTTTGAGTAGCTAGGAAATGTGATGAAATCACTAAAAATGAAAAACAAAATTTATTGTTAAAAGTTTTTTGTTTTTTTTTTTATCGGTTATAAGCTAACACGTGGCCTCGATTTCACCCGATGTTAAGTGACAACGAGGCAGGAGATGGTGAAACGCGTTCGCCCAGAATATATCTGGTTCTCGCATGTATGGTTGTCGGAACACAGCAATGCTGTTATGGCGGTAGATGACATTAAAAATGGTATATACCATCTATAAGAGCTATATACATCTATATAGCTATGTAGCTATGCAGGTTTTGAAAAGTCCTACCACTCCGCCTTACAAGACAGGCGGGTAAACCACTGCGCCATGGAATCAGTCAAGTTTTCCTTTTATTCATATTTTAAATTAGAAACTATTTTTGAATTCATTAACAAATTTTATCGTAATAATCGCGTTTTCATCCTTTTTCTATTATCACATTTTCACCAATTTCGGCGCCTGAGACAGACAATTAAACAGCTCCCCTGCGTACAGCCGGCTGCCCCCCGCTCACCCTGCCCCGCCAGCGCGGCCCTACGCCGCCGCGGCCCGGTGGGACGGCGCAAGAAATAAAACCATTAAGTTCCCGCCTCATAAATGTTTATATATCACTGTTTTCATATCACGAAGCGGTGATAAAAGAATTGCGATTGCCCCGTCTCGTAGCCGTTATGCCGTATTAACTTTTACGTCTACGTGTTACGTAACGTTTTCCCGTGAATTACGTTTGTGGCGCGTGAAATGCCACTGGAGTTCGTTCCCGATGTGAGCTTTGTTTATCAAGCAATTCACACGTCCTCTCGTCGCGTTAACACTTGAAGGTAGCGGCGGAAACGATTACTGTATCGAGCTGAATTTATAAATGGATACTGCCTTCGTAGCGCAGCAACTTACCGCTTGCCTTTTGGAATGGAATAGAAAAGAATAGAATAGTCTTTATCGCGTAACGAAATGAAACAAATGTACATTAAACAAAATAAAAGAAAGTACCTGTCACAAATGGCGCGAAGCGAAAGAATACGTCAGCAGTGCGAAAGGCGGTCTTACTGCTGAAAGCGGTCTCTGCCAGACAACCTCTTAACGCGTAGATCTTGGGTTTGACTCCCGGACCACAGGTGTGTTAGAGACTGGTCGGTGGAGCTTTCTGGAATCATAAGGCTAACTTACCACCTTTACTGTAAATTTGTCGCTATAACAGCATTGCTATGCTCCAGTAATCATACATGTGCTAGTAAAAGTATTCTGTGCGAGCGTGCTTCGCCATTTACGGCCCGAATGTCACTCAAAATTAAGTAAACCGGAGGTCGTGTTATAGCCCATAAACGATATAAAAAAAGAAGTTTTCGCCTTAAAGTAATTAAGCTGCCAATAATGGATAATAACGTAAACTAATGGCACACAATTCACACAAAATCGTAAATAAACACACAAGAACAAGAAGTATGCGCGCGTTTTTACTAACGGAAGGATCTGTCACTGCTTTTTCCTGTTACATTGTAATCCTAAGATATATCCGCTCGTGTCCTCCAGTACGTTGAAGTTAAGAACGCCTCGGGGACGGCGCTTGACGCTTTTGCAATGTTATGCACGATGAAAGTATTTCCGTTATGTTTGTTGTCTAACAGGCGAGTGACACGGTCTCTTAGCGACGGCAGTGCACCGGTTGCGGTGCACCAAAAACGGTACACGCGAACCGAACGCAGCGCCCACGCTAATGACCCCGTCGATTTTCATTAAACAATATTCAAACACATAAACCGAAGACACAAATCGCACAGAACTTTTTATTTTTTAATTTCAACACCGGCTTTACGTGACGCGTCGTTTCCATTCGACAATGTTCATTCAAAACCTCACAAGACTTCCGTGTGTCCGAATTTACAGTTTTCCTTCCTTCCTTTACGACCACTTTGCTTTGTTTTTCTTTTTGTAAAAAAATAAAGGAAATGTAAAGATTAATGCGTGAAAATGCTGCGGCCTCGAAAAGGAAACTATGAGAATTGTCCCGTAAATCAAATGTTGAGACCACTTCTATCTGTCATCCACATAATAGACAAATAAAATTAGAATATAATAAGTATTTAGGGAGTAACACGAAACGGAGGTTTGATAAATTGCGTAAAATACACGACACCTCTCTCTCCGGTCGTAAGTTACGAAATATAACGCCTTTGATTCAGCAAAAAAAAAAATACGATTATTGAAAATGTTGTTTGGAGCAAGGGCGTGGTAAGATCTCGCAAAAGCTTTGCGGATAACTTAGCGTGCGTAAAGCTCCGCGGAATCTCGATGGCTCCGATTCAGCTCAGGGGAAGTCATTGACTTAAGTAAATAGTTTTATATGGAACTTAGGGAAGGCTGGAGTGTTTTTAATAATGGGTACGGGTGATCTCGTGCTTATAAAGCGATATGCAGCCGCTATTTATTTATTTATTTAAAGCTTTAATGCACTAATTTGTACATGAGGTGGACTTAATGCCAAATGGCATTCTCCGCCAGACTACCTGACGGTGATGCAGAGATGAATATAAATATGGGGTGCGTAAAATAAATAATAGACAATAAAAATAATAATATAAATAAAGATGAGATAGAGGGGTAGGTAAGGTCTGAAAATATTACTAAAACTTTAGTGTTAGTAATATTTTTAGACGCTCCAATTGTGCATTTACACACTGACACGTAGTTTACGTGGGGCCTGAGCACAGACCGAGAACTCGAAGCCTGTTACATCTCTGCTTTCCGATATTCAACAACGTCGGTATGCTCTGTATATGACGGTTGTAAAAGTAATGTTTAATTAAAAACTGAAAATTCTGAAGGAGCCTACTCCTGCCTTAATGGCAACGCAGTAGCGACTCCCCGAGTGATGTGGCTGCCAACGGGAGACGGTGACCACTCTACATCAGGTGAACGACTCCCTCGTTCGCCAACTCTTCCTATAATAAGATCCAACCACAGACAATAGCTCATTTCGAATTATTAATAATTAAATTAAACGTGATTGTAAAAAAACTATTAAAAGCTCCGAGTACTATTAATAGTTCAAATCTATTGTTGATGAGGCCGCTTTACATACGTCCCGTATGCGGCTGGTGGCACGTACTTTCCAGGTACAATTCCGGCTCAAAGGTAGCTGTCGAAGTTTCGGCGGTGATAGGATATTTTCTAATGCTCCTGCCTAGCCACCGTTCTAGGCTTCGATTTGTCATCACGAGACTTACTGGCATTTGCCAGTCGTCGCTGCGTTTCGGCAGTTAAATATATACTATTGTAGACAATCACACTTCGCCGTCTGTGGCCGCTACGTAAGTTAACATAATTTTAAATGACATTTGACTGCCTCCGTGGTGCAGTGGTTACCTATTTGCCTTGTAACGGAGGGCCCGGGTTCGATTCGTGCCATAGTCGTTGTAGAGTCTGAATGGCAGTGGGATTTTCTAATCCGCCCGGCTAGCTACCACCCTCAATATCGTTCTGCGCCAATAACAGCACTGCTGTGTTTCGTAAGTCATACACGAGAGCCAGCTCATCTACGGCCTCACTGTCACTTAACATCGGGTGTAATCGAGGCCATGTGTTAGCCAATAAGAAGGCATCGGGGGCTCTTACGCTATGCGAGGACGAAGGTACCGCCCACAGCGGTGCCTTCCAGACGTGAACAAGTCAATCAAGAGTCGGGCCATCAGTTGTAGAGCTCCGCGCGCTCTCGAAGCACCGTTCTAAAGCGATAACAACGACGCCGCACCAAAAGTTGCGCCGCAAGTGTTCCCGGGCTCACAATACACTAGCGCCCGTGCTACACACAAATCAAGCGCTCCATACATCAAGGCCGAGAGGTTTGGTCAATGGGTCGTTGGTGTCCGCAGTGGAAGCGGCCCCGCTTCCCGGACTATTTGCAACGACGGAGGTGCGCGGGCCGTTGTGCCGAATCGCTTGACGATTTAAAGCCCCCGAACGCGCACACGATTTATTCGTTTATTTATTGTTATAACACATAGTTCACGTCTAATAATGCGGCTTATATGAATGATTGCGTACGGACAGGTCACAAGCCGTTTACAAACGAATATTTTGTGGACCATTTTTAAAGAACTTAGTACAAAGTAGTAAAAATTAATAAAGTTAAAATTAACATAGAGGCTTAAATGGTGCAAGTTTCAAAGTGTGTGTATGTGTGCGTGTTTGTGTGTTTGTGCGCGTGTTATAGTGACAGCGGATAAAGTTTGCAGCAAATCTTTTTTAAATACCTTTTTTGAGCAATGAAAAATATCAGCATTATAGAATTTCTTATTATAGACAATACTCAGACGTCTTGTTACAGGTATAATTGGTTAATAAGTAAAAGACGTCGCAAAAAGAGGTGTACGCCTTGTTCGTTTACCTGGAGCTAGTAATTTTACCACAAATGATACACGAAATGATGTTCCAAACTCTTCAGACTTATTGAAATTTTCCGAAAGTACACGCGGAAGCTCAACTTGACGATTGTTTATTTAATTTTCATTGATTCAAGCGTTACTTTTCGAAAAACACTATTAACTTCCGCTCTGCCAAGTCGCGTTGGCGGACCCGCTGCATCTGAAAACGCCACGTGTACCGTTTAAATGACTTCGCGCTTCAGTCGGGGTGTTTGCGATTCAGAAACATAAAATAGAGATTCCTATATATTTTTTTTAATGAAATCACGTGACTAGTTGGTTAAGAAGGCATCGGGGGTTCTTACGTTATGCGAGGACGACGGTACCGCCTGCAGCGATGCCTTACAGATCTGAACAAGTCAATCAGGAGTCGGGCGCACTTGTAACTGTACCCAGTCAGCTCGCAACAGACGCCGCGAAACTGTTCTTGGTCAGGCGCGAAGCAGAGGGCGGCGTGGAGCGAGCCCCAATCCACTCGACCTCCTTTACAATTACCCGACCGCGGTGCACACGAGACGAGTGTGACGTAGGAAAGGTGATATGTAAACTTTCTTGTTTAGAATATAAACGTTGACACTAATCGTTTCAACAATCTTCATAAGGTCAAATGACCCTACGCGGCGAACAATGGTATACGACGGTATAATTTAACGTAAACAAAACAGAAAAATACACAAATAGCGTAAAAACATTAGATTCAATAAGTCAAAAAAATGGGTCATTTGACCCTTTATGGTACAATGATACAAATAATGGGAAATTACAACACGCTCTAGTATAATCCCGAGTCACAAGCTGCTTTCAATGAAGACGGGATGAGACCGCTTGCCTTGTGACATGGCAGTCCTGAGTATGATTAAGAGACAACGTAAGTAGTGAAGTCTGGTTTGTGGTAGAGTTTTTTTAACACGTATCGGCGGCATTCTAGCATATAGATCGGAGGTTGACACCCTCGTAACTTTGCCAGAAAAAAAAAACAAAAGTGATCTTTTCTTTTATCGGCTATGGGCTAACACTTGCCCTAGATTTCACATAATGTTAAGCGAAAGTGAAGCCGTAGACGACGAACCAGGTCTGCTCAGAATACATCCGGTTCTCAAATGTACGAATGCCGGATAAAACAGCAATGTTGTTATGACGGCAGATTGGCATTGAGGGTGGTAGCTGGCCAGGCGGTTTTGATAAAGCCTACCACCATTCAAACTGCATCACTACTGCGGCCCGGGAATCGAATCCGCGCCCTCCGTATCACAAGACAAACGGGCGAACCACTGCGCTAAGGACGCAGCCATCAAGCTCGAAACTTCTACAAAAGTATCCGCTGTCATTTATTATCTTAACAGTCTACGAGATAAACATTAAAACTTGGAACGAATGCGCTAGTTATTTCAAAAGCTCTCCCGTCTCCGATCTACGTTTTGATTTATGTAATGGTACACTACTCGTTTATTGTTTGAACGCAGAGCTTTCAAGCGCTGGAGCGATTAATGTGCGCCGACGAAAGGGCTCCACGCGTGAGAAAAAGGAAAAATTTCAATCGTTCTGCTTGACCTACATCCGATAACGTGATTTATGCTTTGTGTGGAATTACCCATTCCATTCCTCGGTGAGCTTTACTGCGCCGCCTACGACATTGTTCGCCTGTACGACTGAACTGCACGAGCAAGCGGACTTGTAGTTCCTTTGTTTCAAATTGTTACATAATATATCTTATATTTGTGTGTTATTTAAAATAATTTATAGCATTTCTTTTCAATAACAACTCTTTGACTAAAAATCTTAAATGATTCGCAATAAAATTATAGGATGTCTAGTGAAGCATATCTTTCTGTGTATTTATGTTCATGTATTATATATTTATTTTATATATTTAGATGTTAAATGGAAGTCCAAATTCGAAGATGGCTGGTGCCACAAAAAGTTGTCGCATCAGCCGCCCTGAACCTACCGACACACAAGGCGCTTCTTCACGCCTCGCGCAAGAGGCCCAAGGTTATATGAAGGAGGAAACACAAGAGCTGGGAGGGAGTTCCATTTCGGTGTAGTGCGACAAAATGAGGGAATCCGAAAATTTCTTTGTGCGCGACGGAATGGTGGCGACGGTGTGTCTACGACACCGTCACCACCATTTCATTATATTATTATATTTTGTAATTGACTCCGAGTCAGAATTAAGAGAAATGAATTAACGAATAAAATAGGATTGCACAAATAAAAGTTTTACTTATAAATAATCTATTGACGCAGCGTCTGAGCTTTGAGTATCCGTAGAAGTTCCTTCTGCGGATACTCAAAGCTCAAAATACAAAAGCAAAGCGGATACTGCTGATAATGAAAAGATCGTTCGAATCACATCGCACAGTTTCCACTGAATGTATTTTAGTATTAACTACTCCCAATAGCGGCTGATAAACGCAGTTAATACTTATGAAAACTTTCGAAAACTTATTTAATATTGTTTTGTATATTGTACATTCAATAATTTGATATCTCGATATCCCTACGTTCGTAGTTGTTGATAGCTAGGTGTTTTTTTTTTTAATTGTATACTAATACACAGCTCATCATTATTGGAGGGCTTTCCTGCCTGATATTAGCCAGTTTGGTATCTTTTCAGCGTTTAATTTGCCGCAAAGTTGTTACAGGCAAACGTTTTTGTAATACCATTAAACAGAGCTTTGTAGCGATTTCACGCGATTTATATAAGCCTTATAGGTAGGCCTCAGAGTTGGTGCTTCATTAACGTTATGGATTTTTAAATTAATATCACTGGGATGGGTAGCCACTTAACATCAGACGAACGTATTAAGAAAGATAAACACGAAAATGTAAGATAAATAAAAACGGACTGTCTTCCTTATTTTGAGTGACGCATGAAAGAAGGAAATGGAATGTAGTACGAAAGATAAAAGAAAGGAATAAAACGGAAGAAGAGGTATGATAGCACGATTATATATAAGCAAATAAATAAATAAAAGATAGTAAAAGGCCTTGTCATAAAGCAACAGGGGAGAACGAGAAAAAAATATATATGAGACGAACCGCTATTGTACTAATTGTACAACTGTTTACACTCAATACTTGAACTTTATTGATAAAGTATGCACCACTTTCATGATACAAGTCACGCGTTGATGTCTTTAGTATAAAACGAAAAAATAGCACACGAAAGAAAAGCTTTTCAAATTTTAAATTAGATGCAAAACATTAGCGGACAATACGACGAACGGCGAACATTCGTCCGTAACTTTTCATTTCGCGCGCTCGAATCCGAAGTTTATAAAGCAGCGTCTGCTCCTTTTAAACAGTTGTGACGGAGCTTCGCGGACGCGCTGCCTGGATTCCAAGTCCGTCGCTTCCGGCGCGGCGTCTCGCCGCCATCGGTTCGTGAACTCGCACCGCGTCTCCGTCTGAATGCATTTCGTATTCTTGTAAAACGTCCCCCGCATTGCCCGTTCGCTGTTGCGGATTTTCTCTTATAGATATTTCAACGCCTTATAGTTTCATCGATGCACATATTGCGCACAAAAACGTGAAACTCTCTTTAAAAATACTTTCGCCGTTTTCCTTTTTCATAAAACCGATGCGTCTAATCTAAGTGATAATTTACATAACTGAATATGTGACGTGATTCACGATTTTTTCAGCTACTTATATAACGGGCTTTTATTAATCCTCAATTATTACACGATGTTAAGTGACATAGAGGAACTTAGACGGTGAACAATTGTTGCCCAAAGCACTGCGGACCTCGAATGTATGACTGTCGGAACAAGGCATCGCTGTTATGGCGGCGGGTAGACATCGAAGGTTATACCTTATCGCGCAGGCAACAAGAACGCTATTTGTCCGATTGACAACATTAAAGTTGTAACTGGCTTAGAATAAATTTCAAATACTACTGCTTGTTTATAAAGCAAACAGTCTGCCCTGGCCAAAGAGGTGGATCACTAGTATTACACTTGTATAATACAATGCTTGTAGATATAATCGAAGTACTGGAAGTTTAATGCTTAATATACGTTTCAAAATAAAGCTGTAAATTACGGTAACGACAGATGTTATAAATTATAAAACAGATTTGAATATTTACTGTCGGTATAAAGGAGGTGCCGACTTTTACGGGACCTCGGAACTGGATTGGTACAAGGATGAAATAAAACGAATTCAATCCTAACGAAAGGTGAAAAGGTCGGCTAATAAAAATCAGTGAATGCTTTTGTAAACACAATCATTATTTTATTATCTATCATCTATATATCTATCATCCGTTCATATATATATTTTTTTTAATATTAATTTAAAATTTTAACAGGGAACAAAGTTAATTCTATAAAGCAATGTCATTTGACGTGGTAATTTTATTATTACAAATCGAATTACGCGAAAGCGTTAGAAAGGTTCCCGCGTGCTGCGGTGCGGTGTCGCCATATCTAATAAATGTGACACTGATCGAGTGGTGCTGACCGTGGATGTTATGCTGCAACTGACCGGCACACGTCTTAAGTTATTTCAGAATTATTATGTAACCGCAAGGGGGGTGCCCCTTATCCAATTATCCGATTAACCCCTTTCGCGCAAACTAAGCAACAGTTCAAAGTTATTATTTTCATGTTTAATTAATAGTTAAACGTTTCGTTCGCAAATATGCAATAAAATAAGATTGTTGCATTCTCGTTACGAAACGTTGTCCTCTTAAGTTATAAGTGGATAATAGGTAATAAATTATACAGCAGACATCACATTTTTATGGCATAATGTTGCGAAACAACGCCCATGATACATGTGGCAATAAAACAAGTTTACTCATAAAACTTACCATATCTCTCGAACGGGAACATTTTTACATGCGACGATTCCCCCAGCACGAGCCATTGCTCAGTACAATGACCGGGTTTTCCATTGGAACGGTTAAGAAATAGTTTTACAGAACATAAATCAAGCTCACATCGGCAGCGAGAGGCGGCGGGAGGCGGCGCAGCGGCCCGGTAATCACCCCCAATGAGGATCTCTGCAACTTTTATTGCCCAAGTAAGTTATTCTTCTCTTATTTAACACATAAAAGTACCGGAAGGGTGTGACGGTTCACCTGTATAACGTACATATGGCGGAACTGTGTTAGCCACATTTAAGAATTTCTTAAACCTTTTAGTGCCATACATATTTGACCAATAAAAGCTAAAATGCCGATAAAAATATGCGATCAAAGATAATTAGAATGCAATATAATGAATAAAAATACAATAAAAGTGAACTGTCATACGGAGCGCTAACGCGACGCTGGCATTTTTCGCAACTAGCGAGAACAGCGCGACGGCGCTCCTTGGCACTGAAAGGGTTAATCACATAACATGGTTATTTTTATGTTTATTTTTTAGCTACAATAGTTTAGTTTTCGGTTGGAGTTTTTGAATGGTGATCAGGTTTCTTAATCCACTTAGCTAGCTACCGACCTCTAATGACCTGCTGACGTAACAGCATTACTATGCTTCGGCAGTGACATGCGAGTGCCAGAAGTGTTCTGTGCGAGCAAACTTCAACACTTAAGTTCTCATTATCACTTAACACGAAATTCGGGTCTCGTTAGACAAGTAGACGTTAAATAAGTAGTGTTATTAAAATATGATAAAGACATAAACCCATTTATATTTTCGTTTGACGAGCGCATTATGCGTGTGGTCTTTAAGGTCTGTTAATCATACAACTGTCGTAGCAAACATTCCTGCAAGAGAGAAATCTTTATCGATATCCAGACGAAAACAACCTTCAACTTTTTACAACTTGCAATAACTCAGATGCAATAGCGTCTGATCTCTATCGGTTTATGCCACAACTCAATGAGGAGACTCCTAGTAACTCTGTAGCGGCGCAAATTATTCACTAAAACGTGAATCATCTTTTTCAATTGTTCAAAATAACATCCACGCTTTTATTACGTCGAACGGAGACATGTAAATTAAAAAAAAAAACCATATATCTCTTTCAACGAGGTTCAAAAGAAACACTTGTTCATTTTTTTTTATTTCTCTAAACAAACCCCGGGCCGTCTCAATGCAAACGCTTCGACGGTTGCTCCCGGACCTCTCAAAGGAAGCGTGGAATGTGAAATTCACACATCCCGCCCACAGAAAACCCCTATTTTTTTTTTTAACACACCACCTTCAATTCACCGCGGCGCAGCAGCAAAACGTGAATGCGGCCGCACTCTGTCGGAGTCGCACTGGTTAAAATGAAAATACGCAGCGAAATTCTCTTAACAAACATTAAGTGCACCACAGACTAATAAATGGTCAACAGAGAAACGTATCACTGAGTGATATGTAATTTTGTCTAACTTTTTCACTTTGTTAGGTTTCGAATGCTATTAAGAAATATCGTCAAAGTTAATTAACCTTTAAATATTTCTTTATTCATATAAAAAATCAACAAATACAGAGATGGAAATACCCTTTCTGACAACATAATAAAACTTGTATTAAAATTTTATAAATAATCTTTAATTTAATGATATATTTAAAACAATTTCAAAATTCTCTTGTACTCAATGTTGAGTGGCACTTGTTAATAATCCGCTTTCGAATTCAATACGAAGACAATATTAAACATTTTGCGGCCGGGGGGGCAAACAGCAGGGGGGCAAACAGCGGGGGGCATTGCAAGCGAGTGCACCAGCAAGTTCACGGGGGCTGGACGTGCGCCAGTCGCACCGCAGAACCCGCAACGGATGGAATTTCAAATTCCGAAGCCCCAATTAAATTGAGTGCGCGCTACTGCGAAATCATTTCTATCGGATTTCGTTTAATACTTTATTAGGCAACAAATAATGAATTAACTTTCGAGTGTTCACCGAACTGATTTGTGATTGCTACGAAATTGGTGTTCACGTAAGAGGTTGCCGCGAATTTTAAGGGTTGTTAGTGAAGTGTTTTTTTTGTTTTGTGTTTTTTATTTTTATTAATTTTTATGGTTATAATGTACGGGCGATTGTTTCTCAGCAAACGTTTCAGCTATTTGAAGGACAGGCTCACACTTTACCGACGCATTGCGCAGCTGCAGTGTGTTACTTTAATGTATTCTTGACATATGTATATTTGCATATTTTCTTTCAATGGTTACCAGCAAAATTAATTTAGTTTACACTTTTACTCGTGCTTGGAATAATTTCCTCTTATTTTATTAGGGAATGGACATGGAAATATTTTGTGGTGGGCACATATTTGAGTGACTTGTTTTATCGATTGCGGGCTAACATTTGATCACGATTTCAATTGATATTAAGTGAGGATAACGCCGTAGATATTGAAGCGTGCTCGCCGAAAATACTTCCGACTCTCTCGTGTACGATTGCCGAAGTACAGCGACGCTGCCATAGCGGCAAATGGTAATGGTAGGTGGTAATCAGCGAGACGGGCTCGGAGCATCTTATTAGCTTCCCGACTCCCCAACCCGTGGCGCTGGAATCGAAGCCGGGACCTCCCCGTCACAAGGCAAGCGGGCAAACCGCTGCGTCACGGTAGCGGTCATATTAATAAGTTTAAATCGACCGCATATTTACGTCGTCTACATAATTGGTTCACTCGTTGGACGTAAACTCGTTCTACTATGTAAGTACATTATTCGTCTCCGGATATATGTACTGGAGGGAATTTCAAATCGAGCGAACGTCCCTGTTCAGAAATTAGCAGGCGCTATGTTCAACTCGAAGCCCTTTCGGACGCTCAATGCGAGATGTCACTGTGTGCCGCTCTTGCTCAGCGGCTACCGCCGTAAAAGCTCGAAAGCTCGGCGCACCCCATTTAAGCAATATAGTGCGCGAAATTTATTTAATCATAACTGTTAGAGAGTTTAGAAACGGCTATAGAGATAAAAAAAAAAGTTAAATAATCACATCACGTATTGAAATCATTTACGTACACTCGTATTTAAGTGTTCCGGCTTGCACTGCTGACGCTACACTGCTATTGCAGCATCGCTCCTGTATAGTAATAAAATTAATACTTCATCAAAACCAAATATTTTATCAGCAATGAAACAATTCTCGATTTTACATAATATTAAGCGACAATATTGCTCTGGACTGCGGGGAAACTCCGATGCAGTTATGGCGGCGTATAGTCACTAAAAGTATTAACTTGTCAATCAAGTTGAAGAAAACTCTATTACTTTAGAGTTTCGGAATCGAACTGCGATATAAGCCACTGCGCCTACAAAGCAGTTGCGTTGAGAAATTTGTCGTTACGTACGTATTTTTCTTAATGAATCTTTTGCTTTCATTTCTATTATTTTTTTATATTTATTTACATTGTAAAGATTTGTATCATGCATTTGGTGGACGTATCGCATGATAAATATTTTTAAACAATTCAACATCGAAAATGGGACGACAGGTGTAGTAGATTTGTAAACTTTTCGTTTCTGTAGAAATTTTGTGCGATTTAAATTGTTTCATGAAGCTCCTGAAATTAAAACAAACAATATCTGCGAGAAGAGAAGATTTAGCTTATGTAGGAGCAGCTTAAATAAATTGTAAGTGTATAAAGGTTTTTATTATCAGCACCCAGGGTGCGTCCGCTAACATTCGGCCAGGTGGATGCTATAATTAATGTACAAATTAAAATGTAATTTTCATCAATCGATTCAGAACAATGTATGGACGATAATTTATATAAACTGACCTGTTAGTCCATTGTAATTAAACATTAATTAATATTTAACAAACGCTGGACATGTTATTTTCATAGAGAACAGGTGGCTCGCAATATCAATTTAAGTTATATTACAATCCATACAATAAGTTAGTTTCATATAGATTAAGGTTGTGAAGCATAGAGGCGGAGCACCTCAGCGTAGCCGGCTGTAAGACCCACACTGCAGCTCACCAAATTCCATATAAATATGCAGCGAGTACGCCGATATTGAGAGTGAAAGTAAATATATATACATACATATATATATATCTATATT